>CAJVRI010001122.1:0-199322 GCA_911649635.1 Poeciliopsis gracilis
CAACCACAGCTGCTCCAACCACAACTGCACAGTTGCTCCAACCACAACTACAGCTAGCTCCAACCACAACCACAGCTGCCCCAACCCACAACTACAGCTGCTCACAACCACAGCTGCTCCCAACCACAACCACGGCTGCTCAACCACAACCACGGCTCCCAGCCACAACCACAGCTGCTCAGCCACAACCACAGCTGCTCCCAGCTACAACTACAGCAGCACCAGCCACAGCCACAGCTGCTCCAGCCACACACCACAGCGGCCTCAGACCACCACCACACCTTCACCACAGCTGGCTCAGCCACAACCACGCTGCTCCAACTACAGCCACAGCTGCACCCAACCACAACTACAGCGGCTCCATCCAGCCACAACCACACCTGCTCAACCACAACCACAGCTGCTCCAACTACAACTACAGCTGCTCCAACCACAACCACAGCTGCTCCAGCCACAACCACGGCTGTCTGCCACACGACACAGCTACGACCGCAGCTGCAGCAGACCAGCCACAGCCCTGGCTGCTAGCCACGGCCACGGCTGCTCTGACCACAACAACCGCGGCTGCTCAGCCTGACTGCTGCCAGCCGCAGCCACGGCTCTCTGACCACGGCTGCAGCCCCTGACCGGCGCGAGCACGGCTACGGCCTGATCAGCCGCTGACGACAGCCACGACCGCACTACGGCTGCTCCAGCCACGACTGCAGTGCACAGCAACCACGGCTGCTCCAGCCACAACCACGGCTGCCCCAGTCCACAACCACGAGCTGGCCTCAGCCACCAACCACTGCTGCTCCGACCACAACCACAGCTCGACCACAACCACAGCTAGCTGCCCAACCGACAACCACTGCAGCTACGTCCCACAACCACGGCAGCTCCATCCATAACCACAGCAGCTAACAACAACCACAGCAGCTCCAACAACAACCACAGGGGCTCCAACCAGCAACTACAGCAGCTCCAACCACAACCACTGCAGCTGCAACCACACCACGACCACAGCAGCTGCAACAACAACCACAGGAGCTGCAACCACAACCACAGCAGCTCCAACAACGACTTCAGCAGCTCCGATGACTGAAGCACCAACAACAACCACAGCATCTCTGACTGCAACCACCGCAGCTCCGACCGCAACCACAGCAGCTCCAACAGCTACTGAAGCACCAACAACAACCTCAGCAGCTCCTTCCACAACCACAGCAGCTCTTACCACAACTACAGCAGCTCCAACTCAACCACAGCGCTTCAACCACAATCACTGCATCTCCAATTAAAACGACAGCTGCCCCAACCACAACCACAGCAGATCTTACCCTACGAGCTACAACCACATCCTCCACTGTAGCTCCAACCACAATCACCACAGCAGCTCCACCCACAATCACATCAACCCCAATTAAAACCACAGAAGCTTCAACTCCAACCACTTCCATATCATCTTCATCCACAATCACCACAAAAGCTCCAACCACAATCACAGCATCTCCCATTAAAACCACAGAATCTCCAACTCCAACCACTTCCATACGACAGCTTCCCCAACCACAACCACAGCAGATCTTACCACTACTACCAGAGGAGCTTCAACCACATCCTCCACTGTAGCTCCAACCACAATCACCACAAAAGCTCCAACCACAACCTTAGCAGCTCAACCCACAACAACCACAGGAGGCACAATCACAACCATTCAACTTCAACAACAACCATTACAGCAGCTGTAACCACTACAGAAACTCCATCCACAACAACGGCAGCTCCAACCACAATTACAACATCTCCAATTAAATCCACAGAAGCTCCAATTCCAACAATAACCACAGCAGGTTCATCCACAGTCACAACAGTGGGTCCAGCCACAATCACCACAGGCTTTCCAACCACTACCATGCCAATTCAAAACACAACCACGCCAGCTCCAATTACAACCACACCATCTGAGACCACCACAGGAGCTCCAACCATAACCACTACAAGAGCTCACATCACAACCACATCAACTTCAACAACAAGCGCTACAGGAACTCCAACCACAACCACAGCAGCTCCGACTATAACAACTGATGGTGCAACAACAACCACAACGGTTCCTACTACCACCACTGGAGCTCCACCCACAACCACAGAAGGTCTGACCATTACGATTACAGGAGTACCAACCACAGTCACACCAGCTCCAACTTCAGCCACTACAGGAGGTCCAATCACAATCACTACAAAAGTTCCAACCACATCCACCACAGGAGATGTAGTAAACACCACACCAGCAGGAACGACAACCACATCAGAAGCTCCAACTACAACCACATCGAAGGATTCAACCACAATCATTCCAGATCCAACAAGAACCACACCAGCTCCAACTACAAACATGCCAGTTCAAACCACAAACACTTCTGCTCCTAGCAGAACCACACCAGCTTCAACAGGAGCTCCCACCATAACCACGACATCTCCAGGCACTAATACTACAGGATCACAAACCACAAACACATCAGAAGCTACAATTGCAACCACCACATCTCCTACAACAACCACAACAGCTAAAACATCACCAACCACAGCAGGTCCACCAAAAACTTCTGCTGTTTCAATAGCTACTACAGCAGTTGGCCAATTGACAACTGCACTACCTACAAGTATGTAACAAATAGATACAATTTAATCGTACATGCAGTCTCATTAGAATAACTGCAATAATTTGCCAAATTGTGCATTTGTTCTTGTCTCAATTATCAAGGTCCATGTGCGTCAAACCCATGTGTTGGTGGAAGCACCTGTGAAGAACGTGCAAACCAGACTTACGAGTGCTTGTGTCTTCCGGGAGAAGTTTATCAACGAGGCTGTCAGAAGGGTAAGTATCTGAATGTAAAATACATTGCTTCCCATAATGTGTTCATTAGAGGCAATGTGGTGCTTCTCATAAAGCAATACATTTTTTCACAGTGTCACAAACTAAAGAGACTAATCTAAAACCAGGCTAAATAGTTTTGATGTAATTTATTTGATGGGAGGTTTTATTCATGAAACTAGTATTTTTTTTTTTTTGTTCACCTTCAGTTTCAGTTTCTTCACTCACATAATTTAATAAATTCCACGATGAACTCACAACATATTGTTTTTCACACATTATCATTAATGTTTGCAAATACAGTTAATATATGTCTCAAAACTAATCTTGCAAATTGCAAAACCAAATTGATAACCTGCAAAAGTAAGTCGATTACTCAGAATACCAGTATTCATATGTGTGAAACTCAAAGTCATCAAATTTAAATCATGACACATTGTTTATAATCAAGACTATCAATATTAAATTATGACTACTGGTTTTATAGGGAATGGCATTCTTAATACTTTTTTATTGACATGACATTAGCAAATGATTATGTTACATAAATCCTGAAAAACTGGGACTCCATTGGGAAAACAGATGAAGTCTGATTTGTGCCAACTCTTGTTGCATGTGGGGTTCCCCAGGTTTCCATCTTAGGTCCCCTCCTATTTAATACCGACATGCTCAAATAATATGATTAATTACAATATACAGCTCTACATTACAACGACAACTGGTGACGTTCCTTCCTCTTTGGACCTAAAGAGGAAGGAACAAGAGCTAGCACATATCTTAAGCAATTACAGATCGACACTATTGATCAGTCCCAAAATTTAGTGTAGAGATTAATTCAGACCGAATACTTGAGAGATACCTGATGACATTTGCAGAGGTGGCCTTCTGTCACGTGAAAAGAATTTCTAGAGTTTAAGGACTTATGTCCAAAGAAGATCTTAAGAAGCTCTTCTTCAGATGCATTCATCTTTCGTTGAATTGATTATCAGCGGTGTCTACACAGGTTTATCTCAAAAGTCAGTTAGACATCAGCTGCAGCTGGTCCAGAACGCTGCTGCTGACAATATCACTTGGTTTAGGGCGGCCAAATTGTTAAGACTGGCCCTGTAGAAGTCTAACTTCACTAGAGCTACAAGTTAAAGAAATAATTATCTAAACAGCTTTGCTTTATGGTCTTGGATAAAAAGGACTTGAATATGAATGTAATTTTGGAACCCAGTTAGCTGCCCCCTGTTGGTGACTTTGAAGATTTTTTATCCTTCTGCAGCTCCAGATGAGATCAAGTGATTCTCAAAATATGACTTTGAAACTCCAAATTAAAACTGACAGCTGAAATCAACATTAAAAAATGATGCACAAAAAATAAAATGATGACTTTTTTAACATAATGAGTCACATTATGACTTCATCTAAAATAAATTGCATGCCTTTCTAACAAATTTTGTTTTTTCCAAATAGCCAAGGTTTTCCCTGCTCTGGTGGCCTTAGCGGACAAATATCTTCCTGAAATGGCCGACAAAACATCAAAACTATTTAAAGAGATTGCAGATAAAATTATTAATGCGGTAAGCTTTCATTTTCATTTTTCTGTATTTTATTTTGTTCCAGATGCCAGAATTATATTCTAGTTGTCTCACCTGTGCTTTATTTATCAAAAGGCATTTTGTTCTAAAATACTATTTTTAATACACAGATTGACAAAGAGTTCAAAAATAAACATGGATTCATTTTGACATTAGTCCTGGAGCTCCGGTAAGTTTCAGCGTTAAATCTGTGTTTTTTAGACAGTATGATAAGGACTTACCAATATTCTCTTCCATATTTTCATTTCAGGGAAATAAAACCAGTAGTAAGGTCAAACGCAGGCAACGTTGAAGCATCAATCCAAACCATCTATGAAGCAACGTCTAACGTCACAGAAGACATTGTAATAGAAAATATGAAAAATCTCACCTGCGATTACTGTCCACTGCCAGGAAACTTCACATGTGGGTTTAATATAAATATGTACTTCTTAGGACTCTAAGATCTCTGAGGAATTTAGATATCAGTGATGTTCTTGATTTTATGCGCTTGTTATGTCATGAAATTTGCTGATCCCCTCAATCTTCTTTTTTGTTCCATTTAAAGTGAGAGACCTTTGTGGTTCCAATCCATGTGACGTCACAACTACAAAGTGCAGCCCTACAGTGGGCAGTTTCGAGTGCACATGCTTAGATGGTTATATTACATCAAACTACAGTGGAAGATTATGCATGGGTAAGGATATTTAACAATCAAGAGAGTTTAAATATTTCACTGTGCACTGATTATTGTGTAACTTTCTGTACTTTAGCATGTCCCCCTGGTCAGAAAGCTGTGAACAACAAATGTATAAAGTAAGTTCATCGACCTGATTGTCTGGCTTTATAGTTTTTTCCAAGTACAGCTGTTTCAATTTAAACTTTTTATTTTTTTTTCAGATGTAGCTTTGGTCGTTCTGGCATCAACTGCGAGGATGGTGAGTATACAGTAGTGAAAATCAAAGCATGTACATCAAGACATTTATTGTTATGTTTGTAAGAAGTTTTTTTTTTTGGAGGGGGGCTTGTATTTAGTATATTATGAAATATTGCAAAATATTATTTTAACTTTGTCCTTGGAAGTCAAGAACAAAGTTTCATACATTGATTATTTTTGATTATTGACAGCAGCAGGACATTTCTTAGGTGTGACTGACTTTAGCCAAGCTGTGTTGGATGGTGCCTGGCATCGTCCACATGAAAATCTGCAATTTCAGGATGTTTTTTTAGACTTTAAAACTCAGAGGCAAAGGTACCTGCTGCTGTATCTGTCTGTAGCTGCAAAGGAATTATAAAGTCCACTAGCACTACTAAAGTCTTTGCATAGAAAATGATCAAAGTAATGTTAAAACAAAACAACATCAAGTAAATAACTATTACATTTTTTTTATTTAAATGTAACTTTTTGCTGTAAGGGCTACTGCGAAAACATTTAAATGCACTTTTGCAAAGTTTTGATGCAAAATGTTCTCTAAAATGTTATGTGATCTTGTTGTTTCAAGATCACAGAAGTTCTGAGACTAATTAGTGACTCTGTTGTTTTGTAGACTCGCTGTTGATCCTTGTGATCGTTTCACCTGTTCTCGGATGCCTGCTTGTCGTCTCGTTGGTCACTCTGCCGCTGTTAGCAAAAACGTAAGTTACAACCTTGTTCATTTATCACCTTTGTGACTTTTTATAATTACCTCTCTCTCATTTGTTTTTTTTTCTAAAACTATATTTTAGATGTGCGAAAGTGCTTTTACAAATTAATTACTGCTGCCCATAGAAATCTATATAAACACTACACAGTAGGACAGACAGTTTCAGTACTCTTCTATTTTTCAGATTCAAGAGAAAAATGTCCAAGGGCAAAGAAAAAGAGATTTGGAAACCATACAATATCCCTTCCTTTGACAAGGATCCACCATCCTGCAGTAGCAGTGCTAGCTTTTTCACCTGCATCAAAGAACCAGAAAACACCCTGGCAAATTTAGGTATCCCACCAATCCCACGCGCCAAACTCAGCAGCAGCTGGACCGGCAAGATCAGCACAGAGAGTTCTCCAAGCAGCAGCCAAAAAAGCTCAATTTCTTCAAGGAGAAACACTGTGAGTACACCTCTGCACAAGACATCGCAAAGCAAACATCTGCGTTTTATTAACTTGCAAATTCTCATGTCCTCTTTTGTCCTGCAGCAATTCAGCAAAAGTCAAAATGACATGTTTTTATTCTTCCCAGATTGAACCAGACAAGAACGTCCTATCTATAAGAAACCTTTACGGCCAGAATCAAACCTCAGACCAGACCAGACTCTAATTAAGGAGAAGGAAGTTGGATCTCTGTTGGAATTCCTACAGTGGTTTTTATCCAAAGATACTGCATTACATTGGAACTTCCTCAGTGTAAAAGATGTAAACAGGAGGGTATCAACAGAAACGTGCAATTAATGTGATATATATTGTATCCTGTGTTCCTTTACTACTTTTAGCTTGTATTGTGTGACAAATAGTCAGGCCGGTTAAACCAGTCTGGCTTTCATCATCAAAATCATAACGTTTGGTTTATAAATCCTGCATTTTAATCATCCTGTCTCTCAGTTCTTAGTGTTAAATGCACTATTTATTCTCTGTTTTCTTTCTGACTGAGCAAAAAGACACCTGATCATTTCTTTTTTTATTATTATTTTATTATTATCTATTAATTTTACTAGAGTTGTTTTCTGTAAGCATTACAGGTTTAATTTGTGCCTCAGTTTTATGTTTATCTAAGTTTTTGTCAATAAGATCAACAGGAGATTTCTTTAAATCTGTTAATGTGTTTCATGTAAAAGGAAAATCGTCACAACTCCAATGGTTTGGAATATTTATCAATGTTTGCATAACTTTTTTATTTTCCCTGGTCTAGTTACAAACCAGTGATGCATAACTTGATTGCTATGACTTTGGTGTATTATAGCTAACTGCTAATGACACACTCACTGAAAATGCATGTGTTTGGATAAATGAAATGAGAACAAATATTCTGTTGTAAAGCACTTTAAGGAGTGTAGTTGGCTAAAAGGATGCAATATAAGTACAATATATTCAACTTTTTTTTTGTCTAAATGTGTTAAAACTTGTTATATTGTAATAACCTAATTTGACCAGTAGAGGGCTGAAAACTTGAAGTTTTACATAAATTATATATTTTTTTATCTCAGAATAAAAAGGAATGCAATTAAAAGATCGTGGTGATGTGATATTTATTCTCTTACTATTAAAAGACTAATCATATTTCAGAGCACATTAGTTGGTTTTGGGATCATCAACCAAAATCAATACCTTCCTATCATTTTCATTGATCCCCTCTTTCATATTAATATGTGTATGTTTAAATATGTATTATTTTTTTAATGTCTTCCAAGTTACAAGAGCAAAAGACTTCAGATCTGAAGTCTTTTGGTCTTGTGGACTATTAATTTCTATTCATTTTAGTTCAGTTCCTTTATTATGCTATGTTTTATGGATATGTAATAGATCATATTTTCCAGTAGCTTTTAATGCGGCTAAAGTTCCAGGCTTGTCTAATGAAAGCCTTTATTTCTATGCCCGGTTCCAACCTCTTTGAGCATTATTTCATTTTATTATGTTATTATCTCTTAAACATACCCAGAGTGTTGCTTTTATTCTTTCATGCATGTTTGAGGAATCCTTGGAATCTCCCATGGCAACCATAGTTTAGGGTTGCCAAAACTAAAGCAACCCTAAACGCTTGCTTTATGGGAGCAAGGAGGAGCTCTGCAGCAAACTCCAGCAGAGCTACTGCCTGACAGAGAAGTTCCCTCTCAGCTCCAGCAGAGAACCACCTGCAGCAATTAACAGACAAAAGAAAATGTAGGAACTTCTTAATTTCAGGGCATCATTATGTAAGCGCTATGGCTTTATTATTGCAGGCCATGGCCATGATGTATATAATGCATCAGTTCCGCACTATAAAGCTTACCAGAAATCGTCTGCACTGTAAACAGCCGTCCTCCACTGCATTCCTAAAATTACAGGCAGACCACAATTCTAAAGCAGTGCAGAAAATCAACATCACAACTTCTTTTTGCTGATTCACCCGGTAGAAATTGTAGCTGTAAATCTGTAGTGGCATGAAAAGCACAGGAAGGCAGGCTTGTACACAATAAGTACGCTGCACAGTGTCAATTTGAACACTGAGCACCAGGGGGCGCTACTTTAATTAAGACTGGATTTAGACCGCAGGTGTGTCTTTATTTCACCCCAGCTGTTGATTACAATAATTAGTGTGAATCCCTGCAGCATTCACACTCTTGAGTTCCTGTTTCTCTTTATTCTTTATCTTCATATTTTGTATTTGGATAAAATTTTGGTTTGTCTTATTCACCAAAACTTAATTAAACCTGAAACTGAGACTCAAATTAAACCTGAAAAACAACTCTAGTAAATTAAAAAATGAAGAAAACAAATATATATTTTTTTATGTTTATACTTATTAAGTTTTGAAAATACAGCATAAATCATACACGAGAATAGAGCATATTCATTCTGCAAGTTGCAGAATGGATATGCTTTTGTTCAGCTTTTGTTCAGTGGAAAGGAATCATGTCTTTAAGATCAATTAACATACAGAACTGGGAGATTGGGTGACTGAGACTGTAATTATAAACTGGTTTATGACAACAGAGTGAAGTATAAGAGTCACACAGTTGCAGCTAAAAGTATTAAGGAACACATGATACAAGCTGCCACATTACATTGCACATCTTAGCTGAAATGCTTCTGTTTGCATGTTTTAAATCAAAATGGTTCTAATAAATCACAGTGTTTGTGGAAAAACACCACTATAGGAACCCCTGAAGTGAATCAGCTTCCCTCTTCCCTCTGGTCTTGGATCTGAGCGAAAGGTTTTGTGTCTCAGTTCTGGACATTGCGGTTCTTCTTGAGTTAACGCTGGGAAAATGACACCATGTCAACTTGGTCGTCATCAAGTGCCTGCAGCAGAGAAGAAAAGACGTCCAAATTTGTGAGTAAATAAAACAAATGTTTATCTTCACACCGTCTTGTTCAGAGGTATACCCACTGAGATTTCCTCGTTGTTCCGCTGAGTCATCTCCAGGATGTCACAGTCGTTGGCCCCTGGGATTTGTGGGCCCCCAGAATTTGCCAGGTTGCTTGCTGGCTCTTTAAGCCAGGTGTAATATCCATTGCTGATGCTGAACAGTGGGCCTTTGCCAAGAGATGGGATTTGGAAAGGTTTCCTAACGTCCTTCTGTTTGGTCCTGATGAATTTAGTCTGCTTAAATCTGAGAAAAAGAATAAGAAAGTTATGCAACAGTGTCTCCCCTGCTTCATTTTGCTTAAGGTTAGATTTCTATAACTCTCTGTAACTCATTTGTAAAACCACCCAACTTTAAAATGGCTTTGCACGTATTACATAGTTTGCAGTCTAATACAAAAGTATGAATGCATTTTTATAAAAAGGACAAAGGTGATTATAAAAGTCACTAAAGTGATAAATAAACAGGATTCAAACTTACTTTTTCACTACCACCAGCAGAGCGATTAACGTGACGACCAGCAGGAATCCGAGGACAGAAGAAACAATCACGACGATGAATAATCGTTCTAACAACAGAGAAGCAGAAGCAGATTTTATCATAAACTTAAAAACTCAAAGGAAAAAGAAAAAAGTACTGTATATTTCTTTTTCAGTGGACGTTAATATTGATTTGACAGCTTTTTAAAATAAGACTTTTGTAGTATTGCTGGCCTTTGTTTGTTAAACTAACAGAAATATTTTCATTTGCATGTGGCTGGTTGTATCTTACATATTTCCAGAAAGATTTTTAAATAATTTCCCAAAGAAACATGCTGAAGTTATGTTAAAATTCCTCACAATGGTAATTTATTGTGTGGAAAATGTGACACACTACCCAGGGCAGCTTCGCAAAAGTCAGTTGAATTAGAAAAATGCTCCGATGCTGTCAGATTAATAGTGAACGCCATAAAATTTTAAATTATGTTGCATGCTATAGCTGGATTAGTGAAGACAAGAAGCTCCAGGTCGAACCTAAATTACAGCACTACTTCATCATTTTTTTTAAATTGAACTTTAGAAAGCAATTGCCTCGAAATTGCTTTTCCGTTCCATTCAATGGAGTGCATATGAAGCATAAATTTGGTGTTTTCTTTGGAAACAATTCAATAATCTGTCAATCTCTAAATTTAGATGATATTCTAAATCCAAGCTCTTGTCTGGTTTGAGTATTCTTCTGTATACTCACCATCCTCGCAGTTGAAGCCAGTACGACCAAAGTCACATCTGCAAAGAAGAAATTGTTTTATTTGAAACTGTTGTACTTGCAGAAAACCATAAAGTCGAACAGTCAGATCGATGCACTTACGGTTTACATTCATTGTTCACAGTTTTCTGACCAGGGGGACATGCTGAAGTACAGAAAGTTACGCTACAATTAGTGCTGTGAAATATTTCTACTCTCTGGATTGTTAAATATCCTTACCCACGCATAATCTGTCACTGTAATCTGTTTTAATGTAGCCATCTACACAGCTGCATGTGAAACTGCCGGCTGCAGATTTACATGTTGTAGATGATCTGTCACACGGATTGGAATCACAATGGTTTTTGGCTTTCGAATGGAAGAGAAACGAATGTTGATATCAGAAAACTTCATAACATAACATGCACATACAATCCAGAACATCTTCAGACTTAAAGTCTTGACAACAATCATGACATGTAACACCAACAACATTTTTTGTTCATGCAGAGGTGCCATTTTTATTAAAAATGTTAAAAATAAGTATGTTGTAAAGAAAAACTAAGACAAGGCTAAACAATAGACGAAGAGAAAGAAGTCAAACAAGCTCCCAAACAAAAATGAAAACCTTTTCTGATTAATTTAGTATAGATATTCTGGATAAGTGTAATGAATGTCCTACTTACAAAATAATTCAGACTAGAATCCTTAGAATCCTTAGAATACAAACATATTTGTTTAAAACCCACATGTAAGTTTTCCTGGCAATGAACAGCTTTCGCAGGTTAGATTCATCATTGTTTCTCTTATCGTGTTGAAATTCTTTCAACGCGCAATGAAAGAATTTCACACTTTAAGTGAATTAATACACAGTTATTTTAATGGAGCTGGGCGTATTAAATTATTTTATTTGTGAAATACCTGAAATACTTGTAGGCCCTGAAGTTGTTTGGCCTCCTGCTACTGTAGTTGTCGTTGAAGCTGCTGTAGATGTCATAGTTGGAGCTGTTCTAGTTGTAGTTGGAGCTGCTGCGATTGTAGTTGGAGCTGCTGCGATTGTAGTTGGAGCTGCTGCGATTGTAGTTGGAGCTGCTGTTGTTGTAGTTGGAGCTGCTGCAATTGAGGTTGGAGCTGCTGTAGTTGAGGTTGGAGCTGCTGCAATTGAGGTTGGAGCTGCTGTAGTTGTAGTTGGAGCTGCTGCAATTGAGGTTGGAGCTGCTGCGATTGAGGTTGGAGCTGCTGTAGTTGTCAGTGGAGTTGTTATTGATAGAGCTACTGCAATAACAACAGCGCCAGTAAATGCATGTGATTTTTAAAGAATAAACCTTTCTGGATGTTTTTAGATAAATAGTATAATGTATTTCTTTTAATTTGGGTTTCTGCATTTCAGTCTGTAGACATTAGCTGTGTTTGAAAAGAAATGTACTTGCCTGTGCATTAAAACAGTAAATGCCAGATTAGAAGCAATATCTAAACTCAGTTTTTTGTTTATTTGTATTTGATGTTTGGAGTAAAGGTTGTCTGGATTTTGAATTTCTTGCAGCTTGAGGCGCTCATTTAAAAATAATGTAACATGGTTGCTTCTTTTATGTTCTTTTATGTTATGTAGTTCTTGTAATTTCTATTAAAAGAAATTACTATTACAAGAACTACATAAAGAAATAAATATTTTCTAATAGTTATAATCTGTTAAAATATTAGCCTGCCTTACTTGTAACCCTTTGGAGACTGCATCTAACTAGTAGACAAATAATCTGTTCCTGCTCAACAATTTTTAAACAAGTTAAAGATAATATCTGAAAACGTAGCCACTTACCAGTCGAGGCAACAGAAAACAAAAGGATCACAGTCATGATCAATGTTTCAGCCATTGCAAAAACAAAAAAATAATAAATGGAAGGACAAAACCCCACAAAAAGACTGAAAGCAGTGTCAACTATGTGTGTATGACACCAGAGACCTGGAAATGTACAATGAATGTGAAATCAAACCTGAAGGGGAACTTATAAACAGTAACATCTCTTCTCAGGGCGTTGATAAGCACTAAATGGGTTACCAAAAAAAAAGAGACCATGGTTTGTTTGTTTTCTGCCATATATTTTAGGAAGTGTCACAAATTAAGGATATGGGTCACAATACCATCAATAAAATGAAATATGTAAAAAGGAAGTTTGTTGTTATGATGATAAAAAAAACTATCTTAAATCAAATCAATCTTAAATCGGAGTTTTCCATTTGGGTCATACAGCTTTATATTCATATCAAACTGAAGGAGAAAGTAAGGTAGGATTTTATTTCCAGGCCTAGATATAATTGCCTGGTGTTGAAAAGAATAGAAATATTGACAGGAGGTTAATTCTGGTGTAACATCAGCAAAGAGGCAGGCAATTGAGGCATGTAGATTCACACAAAGATGAAAAAAAAATTAACTTACATTAAAAAATTATTTTAAATTGTTTTGACATGTTTTTCTGCCCAGTAGCTCTTTGCTAAATGGTAAATTTCTCTGTAATAGTTTAGAAAATTTAAATTAAATGCTTTTCAAACACAGCAAAGTGGTGCACAAATGTTCTTCTGCAGATTAAATTTCTTTGTACTAAAGCTTGTCATGCAAATATTTGACTCATTAACTTCCCTTCAAGTTGCAAATAGTTTTGAGGATGGTGTGCAACCAAATCCAAAAAGATGATATAATTATTAAAAATAGGCCACCTTTGACTTTAGAGGACAGATTTTATTTTTCATGCTGTTTCACTTCCTTTCTCACTAATCTGATATCATGACCTGTATCTGCCTTTGACTTTATAGGTCACAGAAAGATGATAATAATAAACAAGAAGAAGAAAGGTAACATTCCCTGTCTCATTTATTATTTTTACAACTTCCCCACCTGTAATCTGTTAACATGAAAATAATTTTTAAGAGTGATTTATTTGCTAACCTGCATACATAGTTAATGAAGTTGACTTTTGACCCAGGAAATGGCGAAAGGGAATTTTTTTGCTACATTAAATATCCTTAATTTGTTGGATGTTTCGTAAGAAAATAAAACTCAAAACACTTCAAAAGTTTGGGAAATTAAAGATTCTGAAAATAAACATTTAGATTGACTATCATCCTAAATTTTTAATTTTCAACCTGTGCATCAAAATTATTCACTTTAAGAATAATTTCAGAATCATTCCCACCCGAATTTAGAACATTTCAAATAATTTCTATAAAGCTAAAAATTTACATTTTGGGGGGCGGGGACTGTTTTTCAGTCCAATTTCAGGATGAACTGATGTCATTTTCAAACCCTTTATGTCTGAAAGTGATTGCTGTTTGCATTCCTTTTTTAAAAAACTGCCACTGGAGGGCAACAACGTTTTACTTGATTCTTCAGCAAGTTTATTGTCAGAGTGCACAGCCTTTGGATAAACATCACCTTCTCTCCCAGCATATCGTTTAGCACAAAAGAAAAGACTTTAACAACAAATTATTAAAGAACAAATTAATTTATTTAATGTGTTTTAGAGCTTTAAATTTTGGTAAGTTCTAATTAAGCTGCATGCTGTTGAGTCTCTAGCTTTTTCCCTGAGTCATTTAGGCGCTGAAATGACTTCTTGTTCCTACTGAAAAGCCATAAACCAGTTGATAAGAACTTTAGTGGCAAGGTAACCACTATAAAAGTCCAATAAAGAATCTCAGCAAAAGCTGCTTATTGTCAGTTTTTACTGAGCGCAAGGATGATAATTTTCCAGTAATGTGGGATTAATATAACATAAAACTGCTGCACATTGCAACTTGGTGGAACTTCCTGGTCCTTACCTGGAAAAAAATGAAAAAATGCGGACATATAATTGTACATGTATATGTGGAACATCAGCTGTAATAAGGAGGGATCTGACTAGTGTTTCCGAACAGATACTGTTCAAGATGACAAACTGTTGAAGGGACATTTCTGCTGCTCTCGGAAAACAAAGACAGCAAACTCTTCACGTCAAAATCAAGCAATATCTTACAAAGAAACTTGGATAAGCAAATTTAGAAAACAGTTAACAGTTTCTTCAGTTAAAGTCTTTATAGACGAGTAATGATTCACAATTCTGCATTTAGAAAGACTCTGGACAAAAATGGCTTTTATGAGAAAGTCCCAAAGTGAAAACACCACTTATCCAAAAAACCAAAGCTGTCACATTTGTAGGAAAACATCTTGGTGATCTTTTAATCTTTGGCATAAAACTAACAAAGCATTTCAGAATTAGAAGAACCTGGAGCTGATGCTGCAAATGAGAAAATAATGCAGGAAAGTCCACCAATGTGGCTGGATTAAAACAATTCTGCCAAGTAGAGTAGGTCAATGTTCAAAATACTTTTTCACATCATTGAATAGCCGATACTTTTGCATTTTTGGTGTTTTATGACTTTTCCACGTGGCATTTGTGTTCTGAAAACATTTTAAATTCAGAAATTATGGCACCTACAGCACAGTATTGAACTTTGGCATTCAAATTAGAACAGACAAGAACCAGGCTCATGCTAAGCAGTTTGCCACATGCAGTTGTTTCACATTTCTCGCTTTTGCAGTTTGACTGTGTATTTCAGGTAATGATTCACATTTTAGGCGCTGTTATATGAAAAGTCATGTGTTGAGCTGTTGTAAAACATCTCCATGAAGCTACAATGTTAGGCAGTATAACAATCAATTCACAATTGTGAGGCATTTTGTAATTCATCCATTACATATTAAGCTTAATAAATCCTTGTTTTCATTTTTACTCAGTTTGAAAGAGTTTCTTTAAATTTTTGGAGGCAAATAATAAACATTTCTGCATTTTTGTAATAATTTAATAGCTAAACTGTTTTTTGTTGTTGTTGTTTTCTGTTTTTTTTTTTTACATATTTTTAGGATTTATTTAGGGTTGTTTTAAATAATAATCATGAAAAAATGATAAAACTCTCATAACCATCCACCCATTAATCTCTACATGAAGCTAAACTGATGAGAAAACATTTAATTTGATCAAATATTTAAGCAACTTCAATAACATAAATGTTTTGAAATGTGACTGGTTCCACCAGAAAATGCTCAAAATCTTCCTGTCACAGGAATTTCAAAGAAATTCTTGATGATTCCTGATTTGTGTCAGGAAGTTGCTGTGAACTTCCTGTCAGAAAGTTACTAAAAAATTTGTGCTTACTCTTTTTTGCTGGCGTAGTCAAGATATTGGCAGATAAAAGTTAATCTTAGATGAAGTTTACGCAAAGTAACGAGCCATAAAACCCAGTTTTACTCCGTTGTCACATTACTGATCTGCTGCCTGCTCAGGGTTTTACATCTCAATCTCAGACTCATTACCACACTTCGAATCATTTGGCTTCAGAGAGTCATGGTTGCAGGCTGAGCATGAGTTCACACACCGGACCGAAATAACAGCTTTAACAGTGAAACACAGGAGGAAAACTGAACCTTTAACAATGGCCCTACAGGGTCTTCACCTTCTGTCTCTGTTACTGCTGTCCCAAGGAATTCACCTCGTTCAAGGTAAGTACATTTTTCACTTAAAATTCAACTTATAGTTTAACTTAAACTTTGGTCATTTTCAAAAAAAAATATTTACCAAACAAATATGTCTAAAATCTTTTTAAAGTAGATTAATAACTGAACTATAAACTCAGGAACTGTGTCTTACTTATGGGATTCAATTTCTTAAACCTCAACAGGTTATATATATACATATTTTATTCAAAAGAATTATTTATGAATAAGTAATTTTCAACATATACCCCACTTTCCAAGTCAAAGAATCCAAGCAATAAATTTCTAATAATGCAATTCTGTCCAGTCTAACTTTAAATTATGATAATTTATACTATGTTTCATTAAAAGATTTAAAGTAAAAGTTTCAAAATTTTAGATCTGAAGCCCTCTCTCTGATTCAGGGTTATATAAAGCGGTTTTAATTCCTGTTGATTTTCATGTAATCTTAGAAATATGAATGTGGGCATAAATCCTGACGTGGTACAAAAACCACAAACACAAGATAAAATATCATTCTGCAAATGCCACACTAATGACAGATTTGAAATTGACAGTGAAGCGTTAAAAAGATCACGAGTTGTCTTTTGTGGTGAAGAATTAACTTTTCTTTAAAGGCCAGATCACATGCTCTCAGGTTCAGATGCTGCACACGGAGTAAATGTAACAGCCATAAACATGGTAATTCATTTGTAAAAGAAACAGTAAAATACATTTTAATTTGAGCTATAGTGACACTAACTTAAAGAATTTTAATAAAATGTCATAAAAATAATAGTGAAACAAGACTTTTGGCTGTGACAGAGCAAAGTCAACCAACGTCAGAGTTCAACTAAACAGATAAGCAAAGGAACTCATTTGCTACTAATTTAAAACTCTTAAAGCGTTTCAACTTCTCAGATACATTTTTTGCAAGTAGTTTTATCTGATTTATGAAGATCAGAATGCATCTGCCTGACGTCAAATTGCATTTTCTCTTGTCTTTCCCCTTTTGAAGAGAGGACAAGAGGAAATATTCCTTTTTTCACTTCCTATTTAAGAACTCAGTAGGCTACATTTTGCTAATTAAATGTTTCCAGATACTCTGATCAGTTGAAAACAGTAAAGTTTGTGATAAATCCTGATTTTACACAGTGCCAATTTGTACCTCTTTTGTTCACTGAAGCATTGCTAATTTATATTGTACTTGATGTGATGTGCTTTTGTGTCTTCTGCAGGAAGTTGTGCCAGTAATGAGTTTCAATGCAGAAATGGGCAATGTATCGACAAAGCTTGGAGGTGTGATGGAACCAAAGACTGCACAGATGACTCTGATGAGCTGAACTGCCGTAAGTGCAGCTTTGGATTTCAAATTTATCACAAACTGTGAATGAAGAGTGGTTATTTCTTAACACAACAGAAGAACGTTCTGAGTGTGTAAATAGAAGGTACATGGACTTCTTTTCTTGGCCTTAATTTTCTATGAAAGAAGTTCAATTACCTTCCATTTAAGCATTTGGATTCCCAAAGGCTGGATGACTGACAACCTACTAGGACAGAGAAGACAAGCACAAAAACAGACAAGCAGCAAAATAAGTCAGCGAGGAAAATCCAGAAACCAGTTCACCTGTTTTGTTTCCCTGCTGCAGCACCTCCATCATGCAGTTCACAGGAGTTTAAGTGTGTGACAAGTGGTGAATGCATCTCACTGGGATTTGTCTGTGATGGGGAGGAGGACTGCGTCGACGGATCTGATGAACAAAGAACCTGTGGTACAGTTGACATGTTTCATCTTTAATTTCAAAAAGAAAGATTTGAGGTTGTGTTCCTGTTTCTTAGGGTGAAAATAGGTACTAAAACTGCCTTAAGTTACATGTAATATCAGGTCAACCTGCTAAATTACACAGAAACAATTTGCAGTGATGAAAACCAAAACCACTAGATGGCCCCGTTATCTCATTGTAGACTTTTCTAGCACAGAAAGTTACAATAAGGTGAACTCAAAGCCGCAACTTATATTTCTGTCCATAAAGAACATAGGCAAATAAGCAAATTGTATTACTCATAAGTCTTAGGAGACACTATTTGCATGTGTGTATTTCTACATATTGTTGTGTTAAATAAGTTATTGGAGTTATTGCAAATAACTCCAATAACTTTTAAATTGAGCGGAGGAATGACTCTAAATCATCCTTTTGTTTTATGAAAACTTGACTTTAAAGTATGTGTCTAGTTACAATAACACAAATGCAAAGAAAGCTCCTGACCCAGTTCTGTTTCAGGCGGACGCACCTGCAGGCCAGACCAGTTCACCTGCCAGGAGGGCCAGTGCATCCCCAGCAAATACAGATGTGACCGAGTGACGGACTGTGTGGACAACACTGATGAGAACAACTGCAGTGAGACTTTAGTCTTTAATGTCTGCTGATCCTGTCATGCTTGTAGTTGCATTTTTCTGCTGTCAGATGGTCTCCAGTGTTGTCTCAAACTTAGTTCATTTCTAATATTTCCATAGACTTAAGCACTTCACCTTTTCTTTACAGATTATCCTGAATGCACACAGAAGACATGTGCAAACGGAGCCTGTTACAATAACGCTCAGCACTGCAATGGGCTTCTGGACTGCAGAGACGGATCTGATGAGACCAACTGCAGTGAGTAGACAGCAATCAGCATCATGCTCTATTTGATCAAAGATGTATCCAACACATTTCTATGGTATTGAAGTTAGGCTTGCAACAACGTGGATGTGGTTTGCACTTCAGGGCTACAGCACATGAACCCTATCCCAGCTCTGAGAATAAAAACAAGTGTCTGGAATACCTAATGTTTTGTGGAACTCCTGAAGTATTTAGACAGAAAATGGGCAAAGTGAAAATGGGGTGGGGGATGTTTGGTTAAATTAAGACAACAATACGTCATTTGGTCCTGTCTGTGAGAATTTGGCCTGGTTCATACTGCTGGAGGATGGGTTTTAGGAAGCCGGTTGTTCCGTCTGAATGTTGCATTTTAAAAGTCCCCCAGTCAATATTTCCTCTTCAAACGTCTAATACTGATAAAAAATTTAAAAAAAAAAAAACACTCCGCATTTAAACCAAGAAAATCGTAAGTACGCTTGCGTTTATAAACAGTAAATGGATAGCTGTTAAATTTAGGCATACTTCGCATTTCCGTTTTTAAACGCATCATTGTCTTGACGAACAAACTACGGGCGCCATATTGGATTAGCTTCGGTTGGTGACGACGCAGGATTTCTTTTAATTTTATTTTCTTGTAAAAGTAAGGTAATCAACTCTTTCTGTCTGCTATTTATTTTTAAATAAAATACACCTATTTGTATATTTTGAAATATATGTATATATATATATATATATATATACATATATATACAAGAACATGATGTAATAACAGTTTAACGGTTTCTTTAGCTTTGAGATTGTTTATGATCATTGAGACCAATTGAACATCTCTACATTCAAATAATGTAACTAAATCAATAGAAAAGCACAATATATATTTAAACTTAGTCCAACGTATCTCATAAACTGTTCAATTTAATTCAGTTATTTAAAAATTAGCTTGCATTGATACATTGCTAGTTGTTTGGTCAAAAATGATCATCTAAACTGTCTGTAAGACCAATAAAGCTTGTTTTTCAGATGTTTATTATTGTTTAAATACTAAAGTAAAAATAAGTGGTGACGAGGAAAGTGTCATCTAATCAACTACTATTGAGGCTATTAATAATGTGATATTGTAAATAATAAGCAGTTAGATGAAGCTCTGATTGCCAGACTGAAAGTACCTTTTGAAAATTATAACCTTTAAGCAGGTATTAAAGATATTTTAAGCTCACATTTCTGTATTAAAAATGTGATTTTATTGGTCTGATGTATAATATTTAAAATTTTTCTTGAATTTCTTCAAATTTGTCCCTTACAATATGTAACAAACACTGATATCCAATCTGGATACTCAGGCGGCATTTATTCTTTATGAAGTGACATACTGGTTTAATATCTTACTACAATACTGTTTTTGTTTTATTGTCCAGCCACTCAGCACTGTCCCATCCACCAGTTCGAGTGTGCGAATGGCTTCTGTGTGTCACATGCGTTTGTGTGCGACCACTGGGACGACTGTGGTGATAACAGTGACGAGCAAGACTGTGGTAACTTACATTTCTAAAGAAGTGGCAACAAGTGTGCAATCTACCTACTGACTCCTATTAAACATCTTTGCCTCGCAGAATATCCAACCTGCAAAGGCAACGAGTTCACGTGTTCCAGTGGCCGCTGTATTCCTCAGAACTGGGTGTGTGACAAGTTCAACGATTGTGGAGACTTCAGTGACGAAAGTGGATGTGGTGAGATTCTTGTGGACTTCCATTTTGCCTGTCTATCATTCTACTTAAAGCTTTGTGAAGAGAGCATCCTTTCACTCAATTTAACTGAAATAAGTTTGAGCTACTCTAGTTTGAAATTTAAGAATAGTTGTGGTTGAAATTGGTAATTTTGCTTGCTATATATTCGATAAAACATAAAATAGTTCGTAATTTGTGAAGCATTTATTGACTTAATCTCTTTTTTTGCTTTAAAATCAGTTTACATTTTAACTCAGTAAAATCACCCTATTTTTAGTTTTTATAACTTCAAAAAAGGTTTCAAAAGTCCCAAACAATGTTTTATATAATGTGTCATTAGCTTAAAGTAATGCAGTTTTTAAGATGCAAAAACTTTTCTATCCCTCTCTTTTTAGTTTTTTTTTTTTTTGAAATGTAGTTATTAAGTATCACAGTTCAAATTGGAATATTTTAAGTATTGTTAGAATTTGACTTTTATAGTTTTTCATTTAATGTAAAATTTCTCAGACATTTTTAAATATAACAACTCAGGGTGTTATAGCATAACAACTGATTTTATTATAAGACGGTGTGACATTGAGAGTGTTAGTAGTTGTTATCACATTTTAAGGCATGATATCAATGTGAAAACTTCCTTTATAAGATTTGGTTTGTTGAAATATTCCCTAAAATGGACACTTTTTAAATATTTGGGTTTTTTTTTCGACTTTCAGATAGTGATTCTCGGGACTGTTACCCTGGTGAGTGGGGTTGCCCAGGCTCAACCGCATGCATCCCAGTGGGTAGTGTGTGTGACGGTAAACCTGATTGTCCTGGAGCAACAGATGAGACCAACACCACAGCACTTCAAACATGTGGTAAGTTTTTGGATTGGAGATTTTTTTAAAAAAGGGAAAAAATCAGCACTGATAATGTTTGGAGGATAATCCAACATGATTAAGGAAGTATTAAGTATATTTCAGATGTTGATTAGTATGGGGAAACCTAAATGATTTTACCAAAAGCATTATATCCAGACTTCATTTCCAAAACTATTCTCTAAAGGTTAACCATTTATCCATAAACTGCAGGGATCCAGGTCTAAATGCAAATGTTGTACAGTTTCAGCACATGCTTTTTACTGTAAATTAAGGTGCTAAGGTCTTCAACGTGGTGTATTGAACTCCCAGCTTATCACTTTGTAAGATCATATTGTCATCATAAAGACTATCTGCTTTCACACACACCCGGTTTAAGATTAACCTTTGTTGGTTAGTCATTCGCAGTAAATCATCGCAATGATTCTGGTCACGTTGATGCTCTTGTGATAATGTTCTCTATTATCTTCTTTCTCGATGATAACAAGCTTGTAAAAAGTGCCATTAAACATAATTTGGATTTTATTCACAGGTCTGGACCGGTGCTCTGCCTTGAGTTGCGAGTACCTCTGCCACCCTTCTCCCCAGGGTGGCACATGTTACTGCCCGGATGGATATATAGTAGCTAACGACAGCCGCTCCTGTTTAGGTGAGTCACATGTTCTTATTTTTTATACATGTGCGGATTCCTCGCTACTGTGTAAAACGTTCTGGAAGTCTGCAATGAAATGCTTTCAGTGTGTTTTTTTAATTCTTGATTATGAGTCAGAATGGAAGAGCTAAATTTACAGCCTTAATTTCACAGCTGTCTGGTTATAGATCCTTGGTGTTCACCCTTTATGCATAAAACGTGACTGTTTGCTCTGCTGCACAGACTATAATGACTGTGAGATCTGGGGGATCTGTGATCAACTCTGTGAGGATCGACCTGGGACTCACCACTGCAGCTGTGCAGATGGATACTTCCTGGAGCAGGGACACGTCTGCAAAGCCAATGTGTCAGGTACACAAACATCAGATTTAGATCTCACTCTACACATGTAGAGTAAAATGTTTGAAGGTAGTTTAACTTGAAAACAAAAGTCCACCGGCTACCTTAAAAATACAATTTACGTTGACAAGAAAACGGTTTGGGTTTTAATCAAATTAAAGTTCATGAAGTTGATTTAACAACAAGAGACAAGTTGTCTAAACATTGTTTTTTAAGTTCATTAATCTTGAATTGTGAGTTTTACCTTAATATTGCAATTCAAACATTCCAGGTGTGCTTTTGATGAGGGGATGACGTTGCAACATGATGTAAAGCTCAAAAAATTTGATTTTATGTAATATTGCCACTTTAAAAATGAGCATGAGGTAACCTTTAGTTTTTCATCTTTATTTTTATGCAAGATGTTTGTGTCAAAAAGATATTTCTCCCCAATTTGACCCAAGCCAATATTACAAGTCAATATCCCAATAGAGTTTCTACTCTGAGAACTGTTACGTTTTCATAGAAAATGTGTTTTTCTGGGATACCTTTGAAATGAAATGTGTTTTACATATCTTTGCAAAAAAGTGTGGCAAAGATTATTTTAAGAAGATAAATTTAATACAGTTGAATGTTCCATGTCTCACAATTTCGCTTCCAACTTTATCATTATCTTTTTTACGTTTAGGTGGGCTGCCACAGCTCATTTTTACAAATGGGGGTGACGTAATGATGGCTGATATTCACGGGCGCTTTGTCAGAACTCTGGTGCCGGCCCAGGGCAGAGGTTACGCCGTTGGGGTGGCCTACAACATTCGGAGCAATGTCGTCTTCTGGAGTGATACAAATACAAAAAAGGTAAGTCTGGTTCAGTGTCTTCTTGTTTTTCCTCCAAACATTCAGTGGCTCCTTTTTTGATGATTGCAAAACCAACTCCTTAAATCTCTTTGCTAGGTTTATTCTGCCAGCTATAACGGGGAAAACATCAAGGAAATTCTGACCACTGCAGTCCCAAATGTCCAAAATCTTGCAGTGGATTGGATCAACTTTAAACTTTATGTTTTGGATGCAACTCTGGAGCGAATTGATATGTGTGACTATGATGGTGGGAATCGAGTCACGCTGGTGGCTGAAAACTTAGAAACTCCTCATGGCCTTGCCCTGGATCCTACAGTAGGGTGAGTCAAATCAAATATTTTCTTGACACCTTGCAGCCCCGTGAGATTCCTGGATGTGTTTGGTGTTGCACAACTTCTCCCTTCAACCTGTGCTTCCTGTTTGCAGCTACATGTTTTTCTCAGACATGGGTATGAACCAGGAGAAAACAAAGCTGGAACGGGCCTTCATGGATGGCAGCAATCGCGTGGAGCTCATCAGAAGCAGACTCGGCACACCAACTGCGATCACCCTAGACATCATAACAAAGAGGGTCTACTGGGCCGACAGCCACTTTGACACGGTGGAGACGGTCTCATACAACGGTTTGGACAGGTCTGTGATTTTTCTGCTTTTCTTGGTATGTGTTGCGTTTCTCTGGAAGTGACATCTGAAGTGTGGTTGTTTTTTTTGTTTTGTTTTTTTTTCAGGAAAATAGTCCTCAACGGCGCAACGCAGTCGCCACATCCTTTTGGGATGGCTGTTTTTGAAAACCATGTCTTCTTCACTGACTGGACCAAGATGGGGGTGATCAGGACCAATCGCTTCAACGGGACCAATCCCACTCTCCTGTATCGTACGGCCACTCGACCAGGACATGTTGTCGTCTCTCACTCTGTCGTTCAGCCTTTTGGTAGGAATACGCTCGTTTGTCTTGGTACAACAAATCAGTCTGGTCATGAGAGGTAATTCCATCTGTTTCTTGTTGCAGTGATGAACCCATGTGGCAGACACAACGGCGGCTGTCAGCACATTTGTGTTTTAAGCCACCGTACAGATAACGATGGTTTGGGCTTCCGCTGTAAATGTCGCTATGGTTACGATCTGGGAACCGACCGTCATAGCTGCTTTAGTGAGTTTCCCTTTTCTTCCTGGTTGTGTTCCAGGTTCTGCTTATTTAATGACGAAACTGTTGGATACATTGTAATTACTTTAAACATTGAATTGAATTTGTGACCGCAGTCTTTCTCTTTCCACAGAGATTAAGGACTACTTGCTGGTGGCTTCCTCTGTGGCCATCCGGGGAATCCCTCTGAACATATCTCTCCAGGAGGACGTCACTCTTCCTCTGAATGGACTCGGATCCTCTTTTTCTGGCTCCGCTGTGGAATTTGACGGTAACGAAGAGGCTGTGTTTTACAACGACAGATCCAAAGGGCTCATTTACAAATCCAACCTCGATGGGACCGGTCAGTATACGAGTCATGTTTTGTGGATATTGCTTGTAATTTTGGGTCACTTCTTACTCTGTTGTTGTTTGAACCCCATCAGCTCAGCAGATTTTGACTGGGAAGAAAGTGGGAAGTGTTGATGCGATGGCTTATGACTGGACCTCCAAGGTTTTGTTCTGGACCACATCAACGTACAGGGCAGTGGTGGCCTTCAGAGTCACAGACAAGTCCAAAAAAGACATTGTTACTGGGCTCAGATACCCAAAGGGTATTGCGATTCATCCAAGTGCAGGGTGAGTGCTTCAAATAATGAAGAATACGTGGATTTTATATGACTGACCAGCAGAAAGGGTTCACAGATGATTTATAGCCATCCTGAATGAGCTTGAGCTACTTTGCAATGAATTGGTGAAAATGCTGGATGCTGCTGTTGACATAAACTTCAAGAATTACAGTTGTAATTGCTGCGAAAGCTGTTTCTACTAAATATGGATTCAGTAAGGCTGTATAAAGATGTGAGGCCCACTTTTTAATTATTTTTTTTTTTTTAAATCCACTATTGATTTCCTCTTCACAATTATGACACAAATAATATATTATACAAAATTCCATGTCTGTTTCTCATGCTAAAAAGTTTGTAGCATATGATTTACTTTGAATGACTCTGGACAGTATGCAGTATATTGCATATTAAGGTGAGTAATGTTTTTATTTTTATCATTTTCATGCAGATACTTGTTCTGGTCTGACTGGTACCGTCCGGCCGTGATAATGAAGGCATTCCCTGACGGCAGCAATGCTGTTCCTCTGGTCAACACAACGCTGGGATGGCCGTTTGGACTCGCTCTGGATTATGTGTAAGGATGACGACGATATCTGCTGTTTGTCTGTGCTCTCCCAACCTTTTTCTTTTAAAATGGGACATGCTCTGCTTTCCTTGATCACTGGATGTGATTTCTGTGTTTGCAGAATGGACAGGTTGTACTGGGTGGACTCCCTTCTCGATCAGGTTGGCCACATTAGCATCCACGGAACTGACAGACAGACATTCACCAAGATCGGCCAGATCACTCAGCCGTACTCGCTGACAGTTTATTCAGGTGATCTTGTTAATTGCAGCATCATGATTTCAAATTTTGGTTTAGATTTTTCTCCATCACAACTCTAAACTATAGCTACTTTCTTCATGTATAAAGATGACTTAGCAGTAGATAACCACAGATATAATTGTAGAGTGAGATTATAAAAGAAGCATAACAGAAAGTTACATGCATCTTACGGTATTTTTAAAAATAAAACAAAAAAGGGTTAAAATAAATTACAAAATAGCAAATTCAAGAAAAAACAAACACTTCCAAATCAAATTTTTCATAACATAAAGGCTCTAAGTTTATCTATCAAGGACTTTTCATATGGTGAAATCTGAAGCTGATACTTTCAGTAAATAAAATATATGAGCAGGTTCATGCTTCAGGTGGTCATTTTGGATTTGTTTGCTGAATTTTCTTTTGTTAATGACAGTCAATTTATTTTGGAAGTAAAATGCTTATATATTTTTGTCCTGTAGACTACCTCTACATATCTGACACAAGGACTAGAGCAATCTTTGAGATGAGGAAGAGGGATGCAGGAGGAAGCATAATGATCAGACAAGGAGTCACCGGCATTCTGAACCTCAAGGCCTATACAGCTGACCTCCACAGCAGTGAGTTCACATAAAGCAAGACACCAATATCTTGTTTAGACACTTAGACATGATTTATGATTTGAAACTTGAATCTATTTACTGGTTCAAGAGACAAGGACTCATTAACTCCCTATTTGTCCTCGCTCCTACAGCCATCAATAGCCGCTGTAATGATGTGCCCAATGGACTCTGCAGCCACTTCTGTTTCCCGACTCCTTCCTTCAGCCGGGTGTGTGGCTGTCCGTACGGCATGAAGCTTCAGGCCAATCAGAGAGACTGCATCAAGGATGATTCCGTCCCTCCGCCTGAAGACTGCGGCGACTACGCCTTTGAGTGCGATGAAGGTCGCTGCAGGCCTAACTCCTTCCGCTGTGATGGCATTTTTGATTGTGTTGACAAGACCGATGAGGCCAACTGCACTGATACTGGTAAATGTGTTTGCGGAGTAGCTGTGCGCGAAATTTAATCACAATGATTTGAATAAATGAGCTGAAAGCTTCATGTTTCCCCACCAGGAGCGACCTGCTCTCCGTACGCCTTCACCTGCAACAACAAGCACTGCATTTACTCCAGCTGGCGCTGCGACGGCCACGACGACTGTGGAGACGGTTCAGACGAGGTCAACTGTCCCACTCGTGTCCCAACCACCTGTGCGTCTTCCTACTTCACCTGCGATAACAACATGTGCATCTCCAAGAACTGGTTGTGTGATGGTGACAATGACTGCGGTGATGGCTCTGATGAACAGAACTGCAGTAAGTGTGTCCTTGTTTGTTTAGTTTACACACACATGTGTGATGATTTAAATGTGTTAAAGGAAGTGAGTGTCATTTCCAGATTCAACCATCACCACATGCCCCCCTGGCTTCTTCCTGTGCCCGAACCACCGCTGTATCAGCGATTACTACGTGTGTGATGGAGACCAGGACTGCTTGGATGGATCAGATGAGAAAAACTGTGGTACGCGTCTGTATTTTTTTATTTTATTTTTTTAGATTTTCAGTTTTGTTGACTAACATAGAAAGATTCTGGTGTTGTTATTCCAAATTCCCTCTCCTCTTTCCAGAGTTCTCCTGTCAGTCCTTTGAGTTTGCCTGTGCCAGCGGAGACCAGTGCATCAGCTCCTCTTATCGCTGCGATGGCGTGTTCGACTGCAGAGACCATTCAGATGAACAAAACTGCCGTATGTTAACCAGATAAATTGATATGTATGATTATAATCATTCCAATTTATGGTCTTCATCAATACATTAGATATGTTTTCCATAGAGGAATTAGAGGTGGGCATTTATCGTGATAAATTTGACTCATGATAAGAAATAATCCCAAATGTTTTAAACCTTCCAAAACTGCCCTTATGCATTGGATTGTTAATTTCACTATTTTCTGCTTGACTAAGAATGCGTTTTTCATTAACAGTATTTGTGTTTGTCGGACTTTTAATGATCACAGTCTTACAGTTACCTGTAAAAAGAAGGAATAAATAGTTATGTTCATCACTTTTATCATTTTCACAATATTACCACGAAATATTGTGATAAAAATCTCACTGCTTCTGACTGACACTGTACATTAACTGGGTCAGCTGTTTAACGTTCTGCTTTGGGCCCTGCAGCAACTCGAGGTCCGGGCCTTTGCCACAACGACGAGTTCCAGTGCCAAACTGACGGTTTCTGCATCCCAAACGAGTGGGAGTGCGACGGCCATCCGGACTGCGAGGACGGCTCCGATGAGCACAACACATGCCCGGCTGTCACCTGCAGCTCAAGTTACTTCCAGTGCACCAACAAAATGTGCATCCCGACGAGTTGGTTGTGCGACGGTGAAAACGACTGTCGAGACATGAGCGATGAACAGAACTGTCCCACCCCTCCTTTCAGCTGTCCTTCTGGACAGTGGCTGTGCCCCACCGACCAAGTGTGCATTGACCTGGACAAGGTGTGCGATGGGCAAAGAGACTGTCCCAACGGAGCAGACGAATCACCAATCTGCAGTGAGTTTCTTCCCGTTTGTGCCTCACTAAAGAGACGAACAGTGAAGCTGATAGATTCTGATGTACTTCTTTAAAGACCAAGACGACTGTGCTCTGAACAACGGAGGCTGCAGTGACGGTTGCATCCAGGGACCGTTCGGGGCTCAGTGTACCTGCTCACCTGGGTTTCAGCTCCTCAACGACACCAAGACCTGTGATGATATCGACGAGTGTCTTATCCCTGGTTTCTGCAGCCAGCAGTGCTACAACGAGAGAGGAAGCTTCAGGTGCCACTGCTCCGATGGTTACCTCTTAGAGCCCGACGGACGCACATGCAAAGCCACAGGTAAAAACTAAGCGGAGCTACAATAAACCTGAAAAAGGCTAAAGTGATGTAATGAGAAAGAAATTTAAGGATATACTACATATCTGTAAATACAGACATGCATTATTTGGCATTTTTATCTGAAGCACAGATAAAAATCTGTGTTTCACTGCTTAACTGTAAACAAAGCATTGTCTTAAAATAACTTTAATTGTGAATTATTAATTTTTTTTTATTTATTTTCATTATATAATATTCTTATATACTAATTTATTTATAGTTACTTAACTTTAAGAAGCTTTATTTGAGTTGGTTTTAAATCCAAATGCATGACAATTACAATTGATTTAAAAATTTACCCAATTTTTTTATTTTTGTTTGGTGAATGATTTGTTTCTGTAGCTTAAATTAGATTTTTTATTACTTTTTCACAATTCCTCATCTATAATATTTTAACTTATTAACCAATCAAATAATTTAGGGTTTTAACCTTTTTATCATTTACTAAGTGAGAAAATGTCAGATTTTTATTTTAATCTTATTTTGAAGCCTCTGTAATGTTTCTGTTACCCTTGTTTTTTGAAAAGTGTCTGAAAATCAAAGTTTGATTAATTGAACAGAACCAACCCAAAACAACAAATATCTAAGTGTTTTAGTACCAATAATCATGGATTCTCTTTAGATGAAGCTTTGGATTTTGTACACAGAAACATTGACACGTTTTCTTTCCTTGCCTTCAGACCGACATGCTGCTATACTTTTGGTGACAAAGCGTAGCCAAATCCTGGCCAACAGGCTCGTCATGAGGCCACCGCTGATTCATCCAGTGGTCACCGGGTCAGGCATCGTGACTGTGGACTTTGACCGCGAGACTTCCAGGATCTACTGGGCTGATGCCACACAGAAAAAAATATTTAGTGCCTTTCAGAACGGTACAGAAAAGCGAGAGGTAAGTGAAACAGAAAAAAGCTACATATGCAGTGAATGCATGGGTAGGTTGTTAATATTTCTCTGGTTTAGGTGTTTTCCACTGGTTTGATGGTGCCAGAGAGCATTGCTGTGGACTGGGTGGGTCGAAATCTTTACTGGACCGACTCTGTTCTGGAAAACATTGAGGTTTCAACTCTGGACGGTCATTATCGGAAGGTCCTCTTAAACAAAAATATAACCAGCCCCCGTGGGCTCGCTTTAGATCCACGCAACCAGTAAGCTCATATTTAAACATGTTCTTATTTGAAATGACCAGTTGATTTTTGGAAACTGTCAACACCAGCTAAATAAGTCGATGTTGCTTGCAGCACCAACTTTATGTTCTGGTCTGACTGGGGTCAGAACCCCAGGATTGAGCGAGCCAGCATGGATGGAGCCATGAGACAAGTGATTGTCAGCACTAAGGTCTATTGGCCCAACGGTCTAGCTCTGGACTACACCACACGCAGAGTCTACTTTGCAGACGCTTACCTAAAATACATCGACTACTGTGATTATGATGGCAGAAACCGCCATCAGGTCATGGCAAGTGACTTGGTATGTTACATCTATTGTTAGAAAAGAGTAAAGTGCTCGCTTGCTTTGTAAAGTTTCTAAATTCCAGGTAAATGTGTGCCTTCTCGCATCAGGTTCTCCAACACCCACATGGTATGACTATATTTGAGGACAGCGTCTACTGGTCAGAGCGCTACACCAGCCAGGTGATTAGTACGAACAAGTTCCATGGTGGAAACATCACGATTCTTTTCAACGACATCTACCAGCCAATGGGAATCGTAATGGACCATCCAGTCAAACAGCCAGCAGGTCTGTGCTTTACATACAGTATGTACTCAAAGTCATGAGTTTAATCAAATTAATGGTTTCTAACTGACTTTTGTGTTTAGCCATCAACCCTTGCAGAGAGCACCTTTGCACACAGCTGTGCCTGCTGTCTACCATGAGGCCGAGGTATTACACCTGCCACTGTCAGTCTGGCTGGAAACTGGATTCAGACCAGCGCACCTGTATCAAAGGCAGGTTTCCAATTAGTTGTTATAATACATGATAAATATCATATATTCAGCACATTTTATTCAGCACAACGTAAAAATATCTTATATTTTCTGATGTTTTCTCCTGTTTTGCTGTAGATGATTCTCCCTTCTTGATGGTGGTGAGGGACACTGTGATCTTTGGCATCCCTCTGAACCCCAATGACACATCCAACAACGCCATGGCCCCCATATCTGGCATCTCCAAGGGACAAGACATTGACTTTGATGACAAGGAGCAATATGTGTACTGGGTGCAGGGCACTGTGAGTAGACAAACTAGACAAAGATTTTAAGACACGGGGGGAACAAATGGTTTAGTAGCAATAAATGTCATTGGTAATTTTTTGCCTAAATTTATCACTGTCACATCATTGTGAAGGGATTTTGAGTCATTCTTGGTAAAAGCATTGCTTCAGTTAAATGCACAACCCTTGAAAAATCAGAGGGTAGGACTGACTGAGTCACTGCAACACTGATTTTTTTCTACTTTTACCATTCTATTGTAGATTTGTTGCTTTGCTTGAGCAAATCTAAAACAGATTTGCTCAAAACAGATTTCCCCAAACTTCCCAAATTGTGGAAAGTTTTAGCTATTGCACACAGAACTTCATGTTTAGTTTAGGTTTCTACTGGAAATATATTTAAAAAGTCTATTTTTTTTTTTTTTTGCCTTTTTTACTATTTATCTTCCAAGAGAGATTTTTACAGTTTAACCTGTTTCTCTAAACATTAAGTGTAATACTGGGGTAATATTTTGGGATATTCACTCCCAACAATCTTGCAGGTTTACCACTTGTGAATCAAATTTCCCTCTTTAGAAAGACCCTTCTTAGACTGACAGACATCAACAATTGCTTCTTTAAGCTGTTGCTGATATTTGTCTGCATCCTCCAGAAAATACTGGAGCTTGCAGCTTGATAATTAGCTCCTATTTACTGCATTCCCATATAAATCCTATGAGATCAATGGAGATAAACTTACATTTTCCAATATAATGAGTCATTTAAACTCTCCTTCTCTTCTGACTGTAAATGCCTGTGTTTAGTTATTTACAATTTAATTGAATGCATAATTTAAACTAGTGTATTTCTAACATATTTTTGCTGATCTCTCATTTTGTTCTTTTTTTTAGAGTTCAATTTGGCGAATCAAAACCAACGGCAGCGACAGAGCTCAGTTTGCTCCGGCTGCTTACATGGGCTCGCCATCTGGTCTGGCCTTTGATTGGATAAGCCGAATAATGTATTATACTAATCCCACCAGCCAGAGCATTGAAGTGAGGACTTTTTGTTTTTGTGTTCTTAAATACTCTTCACTCCACATTGCCAGAACTTGTCTTGGTTGACGTAGATAATGAAATTAAAACTCTAAATGAAACTAAAATCGAGTTTCAGTTTTATTTTCTGTGTGTTTCTGATTTTCAATTGTACAAAAAAGGAATAAACGTTGTTTTTTGTAGGTTATCCGTGTAGATGGAAATGAGAAATACAGGAAAACTCTCATCACCTCAACTGGAAAACCAGAGGGAGCAGGAGAGCCTTTTGGGATTGCACTAGATCCAGCCCGAGGGTAATCCATCTGTCCACTAAAGAGGGGAAAAAAATAAACCTAAGGAAGCTACATGTTTTACTGTGCTTCTTATGCAGGCAGATTTGACTGTAAAATGTTACAGGATGGTGTGTGGTGTGATTCATTTGTTTCTCACATCTGTTTCCCTCTCAAGGAAGTTGTTTTGGACAGACAAAGGGTCAAATAATGGTGTTCCTCCAAAAGTTGCCAGCGCTGATATGGACGGAAGCAACTTGAAGAATCTTTACACTACAAACCTGGCGAACATTGGGTTCATCACTGCCGACATCTCCACCATGAAACTGTACTGGGGGGTCTCAGGGTCGGGGGTGGTACGTAAAAAATATACCAGCACAACACATCAAGTATTACTAATTATTTAATTCTTTAACACGACTTGTACCAATGAATCTATATATATTTTTGGTCTAACAATCAACAGCCACTAAACAGGTTCGTCTTTTATGTTAAAGTTGGAAGACGGGCAGAAAGGGAGGAAAGAAAGGATTAGGCCAGGGATTTACAACCTGCAGCTCAGGAGTCACAAGTGGCTTTTTGGACCTTCTTAATAACTTTGGCTAAATATTTAAAAGGACCAGTCAGTGTTTTGAAATACAAGTACAATAACCAATGCAAGTTCCTAAATATTTTTGTGGGTTTTTTTCCTGGATGATTTTCATTGAATTTCAATATGGAATGACACTAGAAGCACCTTTGCTGTTTTAATAGAAGGTCCATCCTCTATGTTTATCTTTATTGCAAATCCTAGGAATAGAAACAAACTGCTGGTCCTTGACAAGAAAATTCCTAAAGTGGATATTTTTCTGAAAAGGTGTCATTTTTCAAAAAGTCATGAGACATTTGCAACTCTAAGCAAATTTTATTTGGCTGTCCTAAGAGCAATATGGTTCTTTCTTTAGGTTGTAAAGTTTTCAGACCTTTGGATTAGGAGGTGTAGGCATTTTTCTGTTCTTCTCCTTGCTTTTTTTTGTAACTCCTCTGTTTTATTTGCTCAGATTGAATGCGGCACCATGGATGGAGTGACGCGTGTCACAGTGGTCAGCGGCCTGTCTCATCCTTGGGGCCTTACGATCCACCAGAACCACCTGTACTACACCGACCTGGACTATGAGGTTCTTGAGAGGGTGGACAAGGACACTGGAGCCAACATGGTGGTGATGAGAAGCGGCCTGTCTGGCCTGCATGCCGTAAAAGTCCACGCCAGAGACAGTATGTGAAAATTTATACAGACGTCTGTTAATAAAGACTTATAATTCATTGATTTCTTTCAGAGAGGGATAGATCCCTCTCTGAATCTTTCTTCAACATCCAGAAGTTGATTTTCATTAATGTTTACTTTAGTCAAAGTATTAGCAATTTTGCTTCCTTTTCCTCAGACTCAGCAGGAACTACAAATGGCTGTAGCTCCAACAATGGAGGCTGTCCACACCTCTGTCTCCCCAAACCGGAGAATCAGAAGACATGCGCCTGCACCACCGGATTTTACCCATCTCAAGACGGCTCCCGCTGTGAAGAGTACGAATCGTTCGCCGTTGTCTCCACATCTAACTACATCCGCGGCTTCCACATCAACAGCTCAGACCACTCTGAGGCGATGGTGCCCGTTGGTCGATGTATGTCAATGATATGTTGTTTTGCATGTTGGGTTTCGGGTGTGTTTTGAAAACTTCCATTAATGGCAGGTGGGATCTCATGGTTTCTTCACAGCATATTATTCTACTAAAAACAAGGTGGACCTCCACATTGAGTCAGGCTTTGTTTATTGGAGTGAAGACAGCAGCTACCCGTCATACAGAGGCATCTTCAGGGCCAAAACAAATGGAGGAAGTTTTAGCCGCATCATCAATTCAGGTGTTGGAGTAGGAGGCATTCAGGGTTTGGCTGTGGACTGGATTGCAGGTATGACTCATCCTAAAAAAAGGTTTTGCATTGCTCGTATGTGAGAAAGATCACAGTTATTGAATTATATTTCATGTTCAAATTTCAGGCAATCTGTACTTCACCAACGCCTTTGAAAAAGAAACCTTTCTCGAGGTTCTGTCCATCAACTCCTCCTATAGAATGATTCTAGTGAGGAGTTATGAGGACCAGCCCAGAGACCTGGCGGTCAGCCCCAGACTCCGCTACCTGTTCTGGACGGATGGTGGCCAGTCACCCAAGATTGAGCGCGCCCTCCTGGACGGGACAAATCGCACGGTTTTGGCCTCGGAGAGCCTGGGTCACCTCGGGGTCTGACTGTCGATTACAGCAGCCACTTCCTGTACTGGACCGACGACGTTCTTGACATGATATCCCGCATGTCTGTGGAAGGGACGGACCGAGAGATCATCCGCTACGGGAACCGCTATCCGTCTCCAACAGGATTGGCTATTTTTGGACACTACATGCTGTGGGTGGATAAGAAGCTTGACAAGCTTTTCCAGGGCAGTAAAAACCCGGCCAATACGAACCAGACAGAAGTGAGTCATGGGTTTCATTTAACATCTGCTGTTTGATTCTCAAAGTAATTTTGTTGCAAAACAAGAAATATGTGCATAAATAATATGTAGAATTTAGTGTTTCTGACTTCCACTCACATAAATATTTATTTCATTAATAGTAATAGTATAAAAAAACTGTGATAAATAGAAATAATAAGCATTTATCCTGCCCAAATATAAGAAGTATTTTGCAGAAAACAAAACTTATGTGTTAATTTTATTCCAATCTTTTTTAATAACTTCTTTATGCTCTCTTCCTGTCCATTAGATTTTAATCTTTATGTTTTCAAACATGTCTTATTAGTTGAATTACTGAAAAAATAAGTTTGAAGTAATGTAAACACTGTCAATACAAAGCAGTAAAATAGTATTGGGTTCCTAAAAGTCTGGCAAAGCATTTAATATAAGATTTTTTAGCTCGGAAACAGGAAACAGGAAGAGGGTGAAAAAATAATTTGAGCTTTATTTTTTTACTTATATTCATCCATGTTATTGGTCCATTTTTCCATTTGTCAGTTAATACGTAATTTTGTAGATTATTTTTTTACATCAACAAACACAAACTAGGCCTTTTGTAGGTCAGCAACCTTTTCCACTCAAACACTTTTGTTGTGGCTGCAACAAAATAAAAGAGCCACAAAAAACAATTTTCTAAATATACATTAAATGTTTAATTATGAAAGCTAACAAATTTAACAATATTACAATTAAAATGTATTTCTGTTTTCAAATTTCAAGGTTTCCTGTCCTTCTTTTTAAGCAGAAAATATGTTTTTAACGTTGCCAGGTGATCCGGGACAGCCTTGACGGGGTGATGGATGTCGCCGTCTTCGACTCTCGCGTTCAGCCCACCTCTTCCAACCTGGTGGGCTTCAACCCCTGCCGTGAAGACAACGGACGCTGCCAGCAGCTCTGCTTCGCCATTCCCGAGCAGCAGAAACCCAAATGCGCCTGCGCTCACGGCACGCTCCTTAGTAACGGAGTCACATGCGGTTACGGGCAGGACGAGTTTTTAGTTTTCACAACCGACTACACAGTGAATAGCCTAAGGTTGGACCCAACAGATCACAGCCTTCCCTTCCCCACGGTGGATTTGGGCTACAATGTTATCGCGCTGGATTTCGACTACAAAGAGAGGAGAATTTTCTACACCCAGTCGAAGGGGTTAGGTCGGAGCATCATCGGCTACATCACAACAACATCGATCACCGGTCCACCTGTAATCCTGGCCTCAGGTGAGTTTTTCTGCAAAGCATCACCTCAATTGTCTTCGTCATTCTTCATTAGAATCAAAATAATAAATTTTCCAGGATGATAAACTGGCCCAGAAATTATTGCAAAAAACAATAACAATGTTTTTTAAGACCATTATCAATCAATGTAATGTAAGGATGAAATAATGCATGTGCACAGAGATCAATAAACTTTGATTCCCCTTGAATAGTTGACACCAGAAGTGGAAAACATTTTAAATATCCAAAATAAATAAACAAAACAACAAATGAAATGGATGCTAAAGTCTCAAAACAAAATTGTCCTTTTAAAAAAGGGGCTAGTTGAGATCATTTAGTATCATTTAGTCATTTCAGTAAAACAAATATTGCACATGTTTGTTTATTGAGCTTGATTTAGTTCATTTTGTAATTATTTGATTTATTGCAACTGGCTTATTTTTGATCTCTCTGGTTTTTAACATCTCACATTCACTTACTTCCCAGACTTGGATGATCCAGACGGGCTGGCGTATGATTGGATCCACAAGCGTCTCTACTTCACCGACTATGCTAGGCGTAACGTCCAGTCGATTGGCCTGGATGGGCAGAACCGCTCAGTCATTGCTCACGCAAACCGTCCCAGAGGCATCATCGTTGACCCGTGCTATGGGTAAAAAAAAACACAAATGTTTCCATTTAAACTGATTTAATTGTATTTTTAGACATCATGTGTAATATCTCCTTTAATTTTGTTGTATTGTCTGTTCCCAGTTACTTATACTGGACTGATTGGGGAACTCCAGCTAAGATTGAGAGGGCGACGCTAGGTGGGAACTTCCGGACCGCCATCGTCAACGACAGTCTGATGACTCCAAATGGCCTGTCGATAGACTACGAGGAGAGGATGCTCTACTGGGCTGACGCCTCGCTGTAAGTCTAAAACATCCCTCTCCCCTAAAGAAAGTAAACTTCCCCCCATTTATTTATTTATGTTTTTCAACAGTGACAAAATCGAGCGGGCCACCCTGAACGGCGAGAACCGAGAGGTGATTCTTCAGGGAGTCCAGTACCCGTTTTCCATGACCGTGTTTCAGCAGGACATCTTCTGGACCGACTGGACGGAGCGGGGTGTGTTCAGGGCCGGAAAGGACGACGGCTCGGGTTACACAGTGATAGCCCAGGACTTGCAGTACCGACCCAATGACATCCACATCTATGCGAGCTCCAAGCAGGAGGCGTGTGTCAGCTTCTGTCAACAGTTCAACGGAGGCTGCAGTCACATCTGCGTTTCAGGTGAGAAACCTTTCATCGTTTCATTTCTGAAAAAAGATGCAACGGGCGAAATTACATATTAGGGCCACAAAAAGAAGAACTCCAAGGAGTGCATTGGTGAAAAAAAATCTGATTTTCCAAAAATTAACTCTTCAAAAACCCAAAAATGTGATTAATCAATAAATTGATGTCGGCCAGGCCTATGCAACAGCATGAAATTACTTCTTTTTACTTTTCTGTACCTGAATTAGACTGCGTGTTTCTCTACATGTAACATTGTAATAAGATCTTTTTTCAAATAAATCAGATGCAAATGAAAACATTATTATTTTGGTAAATAATTGATTTAAAATGAAAGGCATCTTTAGTTTAGAGACGTTAATTAGCTCTGGTCTTTTACTATCTCTCTCATCGTTCCTGCAGGTCCAGTGGGCCCGGAATGCCAGTGTCCTCACGAGGGGAATTGGTACCTTGCAAATAATGGCAAAGATTGCATCAAAGACACAGGGAAGCGCTGTCAGCCTGCAGAGTTCACCTGTCTCAACGGTAACTGCATTTCAGCTCGCTGGAAATGCGACGGCTTCAACGACTGCAAAGACAACTCCGATGAGCTGGAGAGAGTGTGCGGTGAGACAGAAAAGGAGTTATTATGCCTCTATTGTATAAAATGATGTTTTGTTTTACGTAAAAAGCTATAACCTCTTACTTTGCTTCCTAGCTTTCCACACCTGCTCACCGTTGGACTTCACCTGCGACAACGGTCGCTGCGTCCCGATGAGCTACGTCTGTGACTACACCGACGACTGCGGTGACAACAGCGACGAGCGTGGCTGCGCCTTCCCCACCTGCGACCCGACAATAGACTTCACCTGCGCTAACGGCCGCTGCATCCACTCGGACTACGTCTGCGACGGCCGCAACGACTGTCGAGACAACATTACATCTGATGAAATCAACTGCCGTGAGTAATGACAGGGCGAGAGGTTGATTCATGGTTTAGATCTACATGGAGGGACAACACAGTTTTAAAGTCAGGGAGAGTACTGAATTCAATGTAAATCATTTATCACCCATTTATTTATCAGATAGTTCATAGTTAGTCCAACTAATTCTCATTTTATGCACCAGATGGAAGATCTCTCTATCTTTCATTCAAATTTCTGCAAATTTTATTGTTGAATCTTTATTGGGAAAATGTGTAGAAAACTGTACGGAAAACTTTCTGCTTACAGAAAAAACTCCAGGTTATCTGGTGTTTTTAGCAACTATGTCAAAGTATTAATAGTCAGGATAGAATACGAATAGAATCCATGTCTCTGTTTCTTCTGTTCTTTAACCAAAATATTAAATCTCCTCCTACTTTCAAATCACAATTCAAAATGCATAGTCAAGTTGGCCTACTCTTTATAATTTTTGTTATTTCATTTCTTCTTTTTCCAGCTGACCGTGTGTGTCCAGGTGGCCAGATCAAGTGTGAACGCAACAATATCTGCATCTTCCCTGAAAACCTATGTGACGGCTACAACAACTGTGGTGACAACAGCGACGAGAACCCCCTATTCTGCGGTAAAATACCACAAGAAACTGTCTTTAAAGAGACTTGATCATTAAAAGTTTCTTCCATTCTGAATTTGTTTTTTATGACTCACACCTGCAGCTGGCCGTACATGCGCGGCCAATCAGTTCAGCTGTGATGCAGGAAAGTGCATTCCTCAGTCATGGGTCTGTGACTCCATCACCGACTGCACTGATAAGACAGATGAGCCTCCTTCTTGTGGTAAACCTTCTCTATTTAAGCTTCAAATATGTCTCTTCTGTTCTTTTCAGAATAGTTTTCCTGCATCAATAAAAATGTATTGTTTTCATTTGATTGCAATGTAATTTAAAGGTATTTCTCTGTTTTGTGCAGAGGACATAGTGGGAACATGTGCTGCGGGCGAGTTCACATGCAGCAACGGGAACTGTATCCCTCAGTCCGTGGTTTGTGACGGCAACAATGACTGCTGGGACAACAGTGATGAGGCTCCAGAACTGCAGTGTGGTGAGAAAGTAGTTTAATTGAAAAGTATTCATAACACTTTTGATTCTTAAACTTCTGCCATGTTACAATCACAGTATCTTCTTGGAACTTTATGTGAGAAACCGAATTATTCCTAAATATGAGCTGGAAAGAAAGGAATCCATGGTTTTCAAAAATGTTCAACAAATAGAGATCTAAAATTGATGTATACTCGTTACTTCATTGTTGACTTCTAAAAATACTTTCATTTTGGGGTTGCAAAACGCGACTTCATACTTAAGATCCCTTTTCAATTTTAATAGTTTAAACACTAACTTACTTTAATATGCTCAGCGGGAACAGTTTTAGTTCTAACACAGGAATTAACGTTGACAGTCTTCCTTATTTTTCCTTATAGGCATATCAGCATTCAGCATAAAGGAAAATGAATACCGCTCCTTGATTGGCTGCTTTGCAAATGCCAGCCAATAGTCAAATAGCTGCAATTTCACATATGATCTATGAAACAAAAATTTCCAAATAGATAAATTTTTGCAAATAAAATTCCATGAATACTTAACCAAGATAGAATAATTTTACTTTACACTTTTTTACTACTTTGTATTAATCTATTGCGCTTAACGGAGTGAGTGACTCTATTCCTAAGGACCCAATGTCTTTTTCAAAGATGTCTTCCTGCTCCAACACAGCTGAATTACTCTCTCAGTATGTAAAAATGTTTTGTATTGGCCTCATACACACATTTTACGTATTACCTTTCTCTTTGTCCTGAAGGTGAGCGTACCTGCAGTTCCAACCAGTTCACCTGTCCAACCTGGTACCCGGGCCACCCTCGCTGCGTGCCGCTGAACGCCGTGTGCGACGGGGAGAAAGACTGCGCTAACGCAGCCGACGAGCTGCAGAACTGTCCCAACCGGACCTGCCATATGAACGAGTTTGCCTGTGCCAACGGACTCTGCATCCTCATCCCATACCAGTGCGTGTGAAACATTTGCAAACGCGCAACAGCAGACGTTTATTTAGTCCAACCTAAACCTAACTGTCTACCTCTCCCAGCTGTGACCGCGTGAACGACTGCGGAGACGGCAGCGACGAGTTGAACTGTAAGTACGACACCTGCAGCAGCAGCCAGTTCACCTGCGGGAACGGAGCCTGCATCCCCGCCTCCTACACCTGCGACGGGGATAACGACTGCCTGGACGGTTCAGACGAGGCCGACAGCTTGTGCGTCACGGTGCAGCCGACCTGCTCGCCCCAGCAGTACATGTGCGGCTCAGGAGAGTGTATTGACCTTCATAAGGTGTGCAACGGGCAGAAGGACTGCCAGGATAACAGCGATGAAAAAGGCTGCGGTGAGAGAAATGAGCTCATGTACTTCACTGTGTTTGACTCGTTACAGTGAAGACAGATTAAAGGTGTCACCTAAACAGGATATTTTTTAAGACAGATTAACCCGGATGAGATCCTAAGAGCATGACGGGCCAGTACTGGAGTAAAAACAGCTTTGCAGCTCTAATATTGTATTTGTAGAATAGTTGTCTCAGTTCAATTCAATTTAATTCATTTTTACCCAGCAAAACCACAAAATCTTACCAAATATTTTTAGTCCAGTTTTTTTAGAACACTTGAAATAAGAGAAAACTAACTTAAAATTACTGTCGTTATAAGTGAAACAATTGACTTTTTCTCATAATTATATTGTCAGAATTCTGAGGAAAAAGTCAGAATCTCTTCTGTAGAAAACATACCAAAATGTACCTGACCTGTTTAAACTAAGAAAATGAAAATACATTATATTTTTTCCCATCTCTAATTAGAGTAATTAGAGTTTTTGAGCTATTTTTGCTTTTTTAAATATTCTCAGTGCAAAACTAATCTTTATTTTTGTATTTATTTTCCTTCTGCTTAGGAGTCAATGAGTGTCTGAACACACAGGTCCATCAGTGCGCTCAGCTCTGCACAGACACCCCCACCAGCTATTACTGCTCCTGTAACCCAGGCTACCGCCTCATGCCCGATGGAAAAGCCTGCGAGGACATCAACGAGTGCACCACCACGCCGGGTGTGTGCAGTCAGATCTGCGAGAACAGCGTCGGCTCTTTCCACTGTAAATGCACTCCTGGGTACCTCCGCGAACCGGACGGACGCACCTGTCGTCAGAACAGCGGCATCCCCTCATACTTGTTGTACTCCAATCGCTACTACATCCGTTATTTATACGTGGATGGGACAAAGTCTGGCATAGCGCAGCAGGGCCTGTCCAATGTGGTCGGCGTAGATTATGATGATTATGAGAAATGGATTTATTGGCTGGATGTGGGTGCTGGAAAGATTGAGAGGATGCGTTTTGACGGCACCGGCAGAGAGACGCTAGTGTCTCATAACATCGGAGGAGCTGAAGGCCTGGTAGTAGACTGGGTTGGAAGGTGAGTAAAAAGAGAGCAACGTAAAGGTTTAGGCTTATCCATTATAGTCAAATGTTTGCAATTAAAGTACGTCAGTAAGAATGTTTTGCATCTTGCAGGAAGCTGTACTGGGTGGATAGTTTTTATAGCTCGGTTCATGTGATGGAGTTGGACGGACGCTACCAGAAGAAGCTGGTGACCGGAGAGTTTAAAAACGGAAATGACACGTATTTCATCGGCCGACCGCGCGCCGTGGCCATCAACCCCAAATATGGGTACACACACACACACACACACACACACATGCACACAATGAAGCACACGCTTTAAAGTTGTTGAATAACTCAAAAAAATGTTTTTTAAGTGTTTGTGTGAGACACTTTAGTAACTTTAAGATCTAATCGTATGAATAAATTATATATTTGAATAAAAATTCCTCCTAATCTCATTACTCATTATTTGACTTGCCCTCCTTCTCCTTCCCTGAATGTCTCTTTTTCTCAGATGGCTGTACTGGACAGACTGGGGCGACAAAGCGTATATCGGCAGAGTTGGCATGGATGGCACGAACATCAGCGCCATTATCACAACCAAACTGGAGTGGCCCAACGCTCTGACCATCGACTACACCACCAACAAAATCTTCTTCGCTGATTCACATCTTAACTTTTTGGAGTGAGTCACTAAAAAACATTACTGTGCATTCACAAACTGTGAAAAATGTTTTCCTTTTGGGATCGCTAATACAAATTTCCTCTCATTTTTGTTTAAATATTTTAGCTATGCAGACATGGACGGGCAGAACCGACACCGGGCCATTGCTGGGACTCTTCCTCACGTCTTTGCTGCTTCCCTGTTTGAAGACTGGATCTACTGGACAGACTGGAACACTCACACCTTAGAGAGAGCGCATAAATATACGGGCGAGCAGCGCGTCATCATGGGGAACAACACCCATCGGCCATATGACATCCGAGTCCACCACCCCTACAGGCAGCCGAGAAGTAAATCAATATATACTATTTAAATTGAGTCTTTGAGAAAACGACGACAACATTTATTTTTTGGGATAATTTAATTCACCAGGTGAGAACCCTTGCTCCTCACATCACCTGACCTGCAGCCATCTGTGCCTGATCGCGCCTGGAGGTCAGCAAGCTTCCTGCCAGTGTCCGGATCACTTCATTGCCATAGCGGTGGGATTTAAGATCCAGTGTGTGGCAGATTGCTCCAGCACCCAGTTCCGCTGTGGAGACAATGAGAAGTTAGTCTGACGGAAAACGCTGCTTTGTATCTGTTGCACTTCATAATTCACTGTTATACTTATTCATCAAATCACTCCTAATTTGTCAACTACCATCACAAAGATGTTTTACTAGACTTTGGAAATTAAATCTAATAAAATAATAATAATTAGCATATTTTGAGATTTTTTATTTAATAAATTATTTACAGACGTTATAAAGGTCTTTAAATTTGACTTGGATGACAAATTACAATATTTGCTCACAACTCATGATCAAATAAAAATGAAAACATCTCTATTAATTCATATAAATTCAAAAAAGGAAATTTTAAGGGAAACTAATTCTTAAGGTTTATCTATTATCTATCATATTTGCCACCATTTTTGTGTTTTTCTAGATGCGTACCGATATGGTGGAAGTGCGACGGCCAATCAGATTGCGGCGATGGCTCAGACGAACCTCAGACCTGTCCGCCTCGGTACTGCCCCATCGGCCAATTCCAGTGTCGGGACGGGAACTGTACCTTCCCCGGTTACCTCTGCGACGGACACCCAGACTGTCCTGACAGCTCAGATGAGGACGCTGCCCTCTGCAGTATGGGAGTTTCATGAACCTGAAAATATTAAATACATCAGTTAATCAAATCTGATCAGATTCGTGTTGTGTTTCGTGTTCTCGTAGGCGACCATCGATGCGAGATTAACCAGTTCCAGTGTAAAAACAAGAAATGCATCCCTGTGTCCTGGCACTGCGATGGAGTCAACGACTGCTCTGACGGCAGCGATGAGGACGCAGAGACTTGTGCTCAGAAGACCTGCCGACCTGGAGAGTTCAAGTGCGCCAATGGCCGCTGCCTACCTTCTAGCTACGTGTGTGACGCCCAGGACGACTGCGGAGACGGATCCGATGAGCCGTTTGAAACCTGCAGTAAGTACCAGAACGGATCCGGTGGAGATCTGGTGTTACTGGAACGTCTTTCTGCGTATTCAGATCTCACCTCTCGTTTATCTTTCTGTCTCTTCTCAGTGGGTCCAGAATACAAGTGTGATGAAGACACAGAGTTTTCCTGCAAGACAAACTACCGCTGTGTTCCTCAGTGGGCCCGCTGCGACGGCACAAACGACTGCTTGGACAACAGCGACGAGGAAGGCTGCGGTCAGTTCTCACCTGTTTCATCCATTTTTGATCTTCTTGTCCTTCAATATTCTTTTGTTACTTCTGAAGACTTTTCTACCTGATTTAGTTTATTAACTTTGATACCAAACTGCAGTCATTATACACTGACCATGTGTTGAATCGCCCAAACAGAGGAGCTGACCTGTGACCCTCTGGGAGATTTCCGCTGTGACAACCACCGCTGCGTTCCCATACGATGGAAGTGTGACGGCGCCAACGACTGCGGCGATGGATCGGACGAGAGAAACTGCGGTAAGTCTTTGATTCTTTATGCTTTAACTCAGTTGTTGTTGAAGCTTCTGCAAAATACTACATCCGTGTTTCTCTTGCTTTATAGAGTTTGCTATTTTTTAATCTTATAAATATACTTTGTTAATTTATTCTCCCTTCTTTTTAAGCTTATATCAGATGAATCCGCTGCTTTCAGGCTGTAGATAAATGTTTCTTTGTGATTAATTTTTTATTTTTTTCTCCAGAGCCAAGGTCTTGCACTGAAAGCGAGTTTCGATGCGACAATGCTCAATGCATCCCTGGAATCTGGCGGTGTGACCATGACAACGACTGCGGAGACAACTCGGATGAACGAGACTGCGGTGAGTATGCAGTGCATTTAAAACCCACCTTGTTTTTGGTTTGCAGCTCTACCTTTATCAGCGTTCCTGCACAGAAGTGAAAAGTGTTCAGTTTGCTTTTGATACTTTCTACGTCTGGAATCACTGAGCACTGAAAATGCTTCTTTCCAGACTTTACTATTGATACAATTTGTACAATAAAAAACATCAATTGAAAACACTGTTTTATACAATTTGATTTTAGTTTTGGATAATCCAGACCAGCTTTGGCAAATCTAAAAATAATAATCCTTTTTTTAATGTCAAGGACAGTTTCAGTGTGACGCCATTTGTAGAACATTTTTAGGGTGAACTCAGATGCCCTTAAACTAATAACAACAATAAGAAAAAAAAATATTTGACTAAAAAATTCAGGAATTTTGAAACAGAAGATGCTAAGAGACCCTGATTTGTGCTTTTCTCTCCTTCAGAGCTGCTGACGTGTCGCCCAGGTTACTTCCAGTGCAACTCGGGTCACTGCATCCCCGCCGCGCTGCAGTGTGATGGCCAGGCCGACTGTCTGGATTTATCTGATGAGACCAGCTGTCGTAAGTAAACACAAAAACTAACCAAACCCCACCAGGTATCCAAGCATTTAGTTCACTTTTTTTTTTTTTTTACAAATATAGAAACATTATTCCAGATTATTGGCTTCCAAGATGATCACGCGTTTGTGTAACACATGGTGTACGTCATTATGATTATAGTTAACATGAATCGTTCCCAGAATACAGTTAAGCTTTCAAAAATTTATGACTTTTACACATTTTCCAGTTTGCAAGTTTAAATTCTGAATAAAAAAGGAGTTTAGTTTTACATTTCTGTGATCTTAATTACTGCTATTTAAGGGGCTAATCCTTAAACACAAGTTTTAAAAAGTTTCTTCACTGACATGCAACAAAAGTGTATTTAAGTGATGCAATGGTGTTTATTCTTTATTTTCAATTTGATTGTATTCTTGTTCAACTTAATTTTGAGAAATGTTTTTGTGTCATCACAAATAATGTGGTTTATACATGAAGTTTTTTGCAGCAATGTGATTCTCTGATTCTTTCGACTTTTCTAGCAACTCGCTACCCAGGAGGCCGTTGGTGTCGCCCCAATGAGTTCCAGTGCGCGAACCGGTTGTGTGTGAGTCCAAGCTGGGTGTGTGACGGCGTCGACGACTGTGGAGACCGCTCCGACGAAGTGCTCAGTCTTTGCTGTGAGAAAAATCACCATTTTTATCCTTATAATATTCTGTTAAAAGTTTTATTTTAGCTTTTTTAAAATCTTAATCCAAAATCAATAGTATGTGACATGTTGCAGTAAGAAACCTATAGACTTTCACAGTGTCACAGTTTGAGTTCTGACTTTGAAACAAAGTTTTTAAGATCTAAATTTCTGTGAAACCATCACAAGTTAAACTTATTTTATAGATGATTGAGACACTACTTTATGGCGTCTTCAGTGTTGAGAGAAATTGGAGTTTCTCAAGTTGGTCAAGACTGGAATAAAAGCAAAATGCTGCCACAATTGAGTGTTTTTTAGGATGCAATATTGACAAAAGAGCTTTTAAATCCGTATCTAGGTAGCTGGTTTGCTAGGTCTCAAAGGGTTCTACTTACTGAACAAGTGGTCATTAAAATATTTACCCTAATCAATTCATGTTAAAGCATTTCCAACCTGTTCAAACTTTTTTTAACATACGTCTGAACTTCAGGCATGGAAATTAATATATTATGAGAGCCTTGACCCATCTAAAAAGAAAATTTTATAAAAAATTTTATTTTTAGGTGGAAAATTCTGATGTACAATTGGAAAAATGTTGGTTTAAACTGTTTGTCATGTGATAAAAACAGAAGTAAAATTATATTTGTTTTCAATTAGTGAACATCACCTGTGAGATGCCGTCCAGGTTCCGCTGTGCCAATGGCTACTGCGTCTACTCAGGCCTGCTGTGCAACATGAAGGATGACTGCGGAGACGGCAGCGATGAAGACGAAGTCCTCTGTATGATTTACACACACACGACATTTTATCTGCATCTAAAAACCACAACACCACATCCAAAGCAAGCTCAGAAACATGTGGACTAATCCACATTTGCAAACTACAAATCAGGCTAAGTGCAAAACTGTTGTTGTCCATTTGTTTTGTGTTTTAAATGTAGCCATAACCAGATTTGTAATAAGTTTCAGAGATTGCCAAGCATAAGTCTAAACCCCTCTAATGCGCTGACCTTTGCTGAACCGAGGTCAGTGAAACGGGAAATCCCGGTGTAAAACCAGTGACCCCAGAGGTCACAACGCCCCCAGCTTCCAGATGATAAGAAAGTAGTTCACTTCATGAAAATGTTGCGCAATCGGCTTAAACATCCATCAAATTATTCTTAGAGAAGATTATATTGTTAGGGGCACGGAAAATAAATTGTTTGTTGGTCATATCATGTTACAACATGCAGCCATTGTTTCTGTGTGACCCCTTAGTGTTTGATATCATAGTGTGGTGGAAAAAATGTTTAACTTTAGCTCTCTTTAAAGAATAATTGTGCGTCTTTGACAGGCCGTGAGCCCACCCTGGCCCCCTGCACCCTGGAAGAGTTTAAATGTACCAACGGTCACTGTGTGGCCCTGCCTTACGTCTGTGACCACAACGACAACTGTGGGGACCGTACAGATGAAATAGGCTGCAGTGAGTAACACAAACACTTATTAACCTTATGGAAAACATATTTGAGTTATTCTATGTATATTCTTATGGAAAATTAGACAAAAATTGGACATTTATTCACCAAAAATTTCAGATTAAACATATTTGGGGTTTAATTCCAACTTCAGAGGTATATTAGACTTACCAGTTGCCATTTTTGCTTTAATTGCTTAATTGGTTGCTAGGTTACTCTACTAACGGCTGGATGATTTAAAAACAGCTTCATATCTGCTACTGGGTCTTACGGTAACTTGTTACCTTTTTAAAGCTAGAACTTTCTAGCCTAGCTCTGGTGATACAAAACCAAGAAGACAAGTTTTTAAAAACATAAACACCTCAAAAACACAAAGTCTTACCAGGTGTTCTCTCAAGTTTATTATGTGGTAATAAACTTGAGAGAAAACAAAGTCACAAGTAACTTTTCTGAAAAAGTTCTAGTTATAAATGAAATAATTTGGCAGTGGAATAAGGCATTTTTCTTATATTATAATTGAAAATGTTTTGTTCACTTACAGCTAGAGGTACTAAAGAATTGTTGACTTAAAACCATCTCAATATCTTGCTGATAAGTTACTTGTACATTAGTTTTGTCATATTTCAAGTGTACACAGATATTTGCACTTGAAACTAGACAAAAATATTTGATAACATTCTATGTTTTTGCAGTAAAGGGATTTGATCTATGCAAAAATAAAATTAAAATGTTGCAGTTTTGAACTACAACGTTCTGTTTAACTCACTTTAGTTGTTAGCTTTGCTAATCTTGAGTTAAGAGGTTAAAGTAAATTAGGTTATTTTCCTAACTGATGTATCAATCTTAAAAAGGGTCATGAAATGTTTTGAAGTGTTTTTATGAAATCGCTGCAAACCGTAGAAACTCGGTAGTAGGTAATAAAAAGATCCGATGTGAACATTTTCTGTTTTGATATTTACATAAAGTTGAAAATTCCTCTTGTTCTTTTTCCATTCTCTTCTTGAGTTCTTTAACAATGGTTTGTTTCTTTGTTTGTTTGTTTTTCTCTACAAACTCTGAATCCAGATTTCGGCCATGATCGGAACTGCGATGAGAAGCTCTGCCAACACGTTTGCACCAACCTGAACGGTACCGGCTTTATCTGCTCCTGCAGGCCTGGATATAAGGTGGACCCCGACAGCACCTACAACTGCCTCGGTACACACATTCCCAACCCAAAGAGGTCCAAACCCACTTGATCTCTCTTTCAGAACCTGACAATTTTCTCTCTCTTGCAGACATTGATGAGTGTAAAGAGTACGGCACCTGTCCTCAGGTGTGTAAAAACACCAAAGGAAGCTACGATTGCGAGTGTTCATCTGGCTACCGGAAAGTGGGTGATGGAAAGATGTGTGAGGCTGAAGGTGAGAGCAATTTTTTATGGAGCTTAAGGGGTGACAAAAAATCTGGGAACATTTCACCATGGGAAATATGTAACGTGCGCTTCTCCTTCAGGAGCCGCTCCTCTGCTGCTGCTCCCGGAGAGCGTTCGGATCCGGAGGTTCAACCTGCAGGCGGAAACTTACCACGACTTCCTCCAGGAGGAAGAGCGCATCATGGCTCTGGACTACGACTGGGACCACAACAACACTGGATTCAGTAAGACGCTTTTACTGGTCATCGCTTTAACAGGATAATTTTGTGCAAAATTAAAAAATTTTTACGTCATTATGCTGCCATTTATGTCTCAAATGGTTCTCAGACAATCTGTTAGTGTTTTTTTGTTACTGGAAAATGAGCCGTATCAAAAACCTCCCGATTGTTGAGCCATAATTAACAGACACTGCGCTGTTACCTAGCAACCCCAGACGACCCTTGACCCTCCAGAAACCCACGTAGAGCTCCAGCACATTTGATCAGCTTGTTTTACTGCTGTATGTACAATGGCTGTTGGAAAAGACAAGTGTGTTATTGTTGACTTACCGTTCAAAAGCCACTTGATGTATTCTTGTTTGTTGTGCAGGAGGCTCCACTTCTGCTTTTCAAAGATGTATCGTTGTATAATTTCACATCTGGTTGCAGCCATTTTCAGTGCAAGTGTAAAATTTGTGGGGTGTGGCCAGCTGCATCTTATATGGATCAGGATTTAAAGTGACAAGAGGCCTTAAAACAACTCATTCTGAAAGAAGTTGAAAATAAAAATGAAAATCTCACCTTTATCTCACTATCTAAGAATGATTTTGTGCAAAAAATGTAATGAACATGTTTTATATACACAGTAGACGTATCCTAACTTGTTCAATAAGTTTTACATTTTGTTTATTAACCTTTTAGGCATGGTATACTTCACTGTTGCTGGCAAGGACGCTCAGCCCGGTGCCATTAAGAGAGCGTACATACCTTCAGTGGACGATGGCAGTAATAACATCGCTGCTGCTGTTGACCTGGGTATCAAATACATCACAACACCAGATGGCATCGCTGTGGACTGGGTGGGGAGGTGAGGTAGTTGATTTCTGTATAAGCTTTATATCAGAATGTCCACTAATGAGAAGTTTGTATTTTCTCTTCCTAGAAACCTTTACTGGGCAGATTCCAGGCTGAAAAGGTTAGAAGTGGCCATGTTGGATGGACGCTACAGGAAGCATCTGGTGAAGACTGATTTGGGGTATCCATCTGCTGTGGCGGTCAACCCTCGGCTCGGGTAAAGCAGAAAAAAAATTGCCTTGCTCTTGACAGACATAAAACAAACCAGTAGAATTACTTTTCTAATTCCTGCTGCAGAATGCTGTACTGGGCAGACAGAGGAGACGAAGCTAAGATCGAGTGTTCGTGGTTGGACGGGCAGGAGAGAAAGGTTCTAGTCGCCGACCGCCTGGGTTGGCCCACCGGCCTGTCCATCGACTTCGCCAACGGAGACAGAATTTACTGGTCGGACTCCAAGGAAAGCCACATTGAGTCTGTTCTGCCTTCAGGAGAGCAACGCAGAACCGCAGTTTATATAGGTGAGAAACAGGAAGTGGGTCTTAAAAGGCTCACATTTTAGCTCCACTGACACATTATTTGAATAATCTGCCAGTAGAAGTAGCACATATTTTTTTTATCAATCTTAAGCAATTATTGACATAAAACAAGTTCCTTTGTGTTGCTGAAAAGTTACTTATAAATTAGTTTTGTCTTATTTATAATGTGCTAAGATATTTGCACTAGAAACAGACAAAAAAATGCAGATTTTTTTGTCTGCTGTAAGTATAGCAGAGCTTTTGCAGCCCTGCTATACTTATAAAAGACCATGTCACATGATGGACTCTAGTCAGTAATTAGCCAACATTTTATGACAATTGAGTTTATTTTATTTAGAGGTGAACCAGGGTAAACACCAATGTTCACCCTGAAAAGATTGACAACCAAAAAGATTGTTTTTTTTCTTCTCCAGCATAAATGTGCACTATTTCATGTTGGTTTATCTAATAAAGACATTAAAGTTTGATTCTCCAAGTGGTTTGATGATGTGGAAAATTTCAGGGTCTGCTGCATTTACATGCCTGAAGCTTATAAAAAAATCAAACTTTTTTTTTTTTTAATGTGTAGATGTGAGAAACCCCTTCAGCGTGTGCGTGTTTGAGGACAACGTTTACTGGAGCACCCAGGAGAAAGGCGAGGTTTTCCGGCAGAACAAGTTCGGCCAAGGAGACAAAGTGAAACTGTTGACTGCTGGACCTTGGCTGACTCAGATCTCTGTGTACCAGCAGCAGAGATACAACTCCATGGCCAGTGAGACCAACACTCACATGTCCAAGAACATTATGAAGAGAATGTCGTAGTATGTCCATTATTTTCTACTCTTTCCATTTCATTCCATCTTTTTGTTTTCTTTTTTTTTTGTGCGCATGCAGTAAAGAATCCATGCAAAGGAACCTGCAGCCATCTGTGTTTGATCCGGCCGGGCGGCTACACCTGCGCCTGTCCTGAGGGCACCAACTTCATCACCGGCAGCAACACTGAATGCGACGCCGGTGAGAAACAAAACCTTTTAGCTTCACTTGTGTTAAGAAAGCAGAAAGAGATGAATTTGTCAGACACAAGGACAGAGAACAGAGAAAACTCACTCAGTACTTCTATGATTGCTCAGGTTTTGATCCACCGCCCACCATGCCTCCACCATGCCAGTGTCAAAATGGAGGCACGTGCTACTTTGACGACAACAAGGCTCTTTGCATGTAAGAGTTTGAGTTTTGTTTCACTGCATTAAACTGTGTTAAAAATAAAATGCCATGATCACACAGTGAAAAAAGATGAAAAATCCAACCTCCACTGGGGAGTTAATTCATAATGAAACATTGTTTAGAAACTTTTTATTTCTAAAAAATGACTTGTTTATTGGGGTCTTTGTTTGAGATACACACTTTATTTTGCCCCACCATTAAAAATAGGAAAGACAAGAAAACATGACATCCAAATAAGTTTGATCTTTAAAAGTCAGGCAGAGGCTGCAGGGAAATATCTGCTTTCTTAAATTAACTGTGAAACTGGAAAAGCATCTATGTTCTATATGATAAAAATCTCCAAAGCTAAGTGTTGAAACTATGAATGCCAATAAGTTGAACATTTGTTCAGAATATAAACAATGTGGGTTTTTATGTTTGTTTCCACCCAGATGTCCTTCTGGGTGGAAGGGTGATTACTGCCAGACCAGTGTGCACAACGTGGTTGCATCTTCAGGTACGTTGTTGTTTCCATAGAAATAACAAACGGAAAATAAAAATAACCTTGATATTATTATCAAAAAGTCTCATTTTGTGTCTCTTCCTTTTGTGTTTCCCTGACAGTTGGAATAGCCATCGGGGTGACGGTGCTGATTGTGGCCCTGCTGGTGGCTCTGGTTTACTTCTGCAGGAAGAAGTCCAACATCAGCTTGCCCAGTATGCCCAGTATGCCTACTTTCTCAGGTTTAAGGTGAGCTGTTGCTGTCAAACATTCAACCCTAACAGAAAGATGCACATGGGACATATATTACAACATATTTTATCCTAAAACTGGCTTATATTCACTTTTTTAAAGGCAGTTTCTATATTTTAATGCATTTGACTGTCAGCATTTTGACATGTTGAGTTTTTGTTGACGATTTTTAGGAACAGATTCACCAAAAATGAACCAAAAACAGAAGAGAATGAATCGAGGCAGAACGGAGATACAGTCAGTAATAATTTTATTATGATTTTTCTGCACCGTTTTAAATTTCAAACCCGGCTGGTAAACAGTGTAAATTAAACTGCTGTATTTTCCGCCCGGGTCCAGGTTCCCTCCATCTCGGTGTCGATGGTCGACACGGAGGGGAAGAGCTTCGACAATCCGGCGTATGAAGCTGAAGGCCAGCCTGGCTCTACCAGGAGGGCGACGCCCACTGCCACTCCTGCTAAAACACACAAGGTCATTAAACACACACGACTGTTTTTCCACTCACCTCAACCTGTTCAAAACCTCTTATCCTTCTAGGTATATTGTTAAAAATATTCTGTCTGATGCCATTTTCTCATGTTTTTTGATGGAAATATGTTTAAAAGACATTCGTAATTTATGTAAATGTTGATGAGCTTCATTTATTCTTCCTCAGGAGAACATTATTAACCCCCTGTATGTGGAGGGAGGTCAAGCTCTGGGCGACCTCACAACAAGTTCAGCTAAATCTGGCATTTCTAAGGTCAGTTTATTAACCAATTGACACAATAAATTATTTTTATTGTCATAGATATTGCAATCTGTCTGTTTAGCATTTATTTATTTATCTGCATTTACATCTATCTAATTATCTAGCCATATATCTCTGTCTGTCTCTATTTGTTCTGTAAGTCTGTGTTTCTGGATCTCGTGTTTCTGAGCTCAGCATCAGGGATTAAATCTTCCTTCTTCTTTCTCAGAAGGCTGTCGGTGCTTTTGAAGAGGATGTTGATGTTGCATCAAGTTCCCGGGTAGCCATGGAGGTATGCGTCAAAGTTCAGGATAAAAGGTTTGCAATCCGATGACGGCCTCTGTGAAACCTTTGTCTAATCGAAACTTCATTTCTGTTTTCAACAGCAAATCAAACCCACTCAGGATGAAGATTCAGGCTCTGTCGTGAATCCCATCTATGCGGTGAGCGAAAACTCACGATGCACAAATCTCTCTATTGTGTAGCTATGAAGTCTCATGTTTTATCTGAAGTAAATATTTACCTAATAAAGCAATGCCATGTGATAGAGATGTGTAGAAAGCCGTAAGAACATTTAATCCTCAAACTGTTTTTGTAAAATGTGGATTCCCAAAAAATCAAAAAAGCACCAAAAGGTTTTTTTTTGTCCTACTATCACAAATGTAAACGAAAAATATTACTCAACACTCAACCATCTTTGATCCACCAACACTAAGACTTAACTTTCCCCACAACAAACCCAACAGATAAAAACTGACATTAAAAATAATAATAATACATTTTTAAAAAACTACCACATTCCTACTGTTAAATACAGTGGGAGATCTGTGATGCTGTGGGCCTGTTGCTCTTCTAAATGCGCTAATATTCTTGTTAGAATATCAGAGCAGCAACAATTCAATTCAACTTATTAACAGTTGACAGTTTCACAAATACTCACAGAAACATCCCAGCAAAAAGATCCTAACATGAAAAAGAAAAACTTACAAAATAAAAACAACAAAAGCAAAAAAAAGGCAAACAGCAAAAATACTGCTACTTTTAAAATGAATGAAAATCCAAAATCATTGCATTAATGTTTTTCTAAGCACAAAATTTATGTCCCTTGAAAGTCTTAGTTCCAGAATAAGAACCTGGAAGAGAGGACGATTTATTATTTCACACAGCTTTAACCACAGAAAGATAATCCTGTATGTACTCAAATTAAAGGCTTTATTTCTTTTGATCTTTTCACACATCTTCACAGTGTTAGTGGAAACTTGCTCATTTTGCTGCATCTCTATACAACATTTTGATGTTCTTGCAGGAACACGAACATGAGTCAACGTCTGATTCCGACGTCTGAGACGACCTCTGCTCTCCTGGACTCAACAAAATGTATCTAGAAACCTTGCAAAACACAAAGCACAGTATTCTGTGACACCTTTAGATGTAACTTAACTTCAGTGAAGGTATTTGTATGAATGTAATCTGGAATATGTGATTTGTTATGACTATAATCAGGCTGGTGTAGTTCAGTGAATATTGTAAATCAAACCTTTGAAATATTGTTGATTAAGAGTTTGTGTCTTTTGGAAATGTTAATTCCATGAAGCATCTTTTATTAAACTTTTATCATTAAATTGTGTCTGTCGCTGGCATTATTCTTTGATCTTTCAGTCTAATCACAAGAAGAGGCTCCCCCCTGCGTTATCCCTTTTGATCACAGATAAAACTCTGATCTCCATCTTCTGCGTCTGACCCACTGAGCGACTGCGAAACGCTTTGTCATCCTCTGTTTAATCCTGTGATCGCAGAGCAACCTCAACACTTCTATGTGCCTTTTCTCACACACTCCAGTGTGTCTGAACACATTAGGGCCGTGCCAGCCAAATGAGCGGAGGCACCACAGACAAGTGAACAAGGCAGATAAGAGAGAGGGGCTGAGGAGGGCGGTGGGAGCCGTGTTTTCGTGGCTCGTGATGATTCACAGTCCACGTTTCCAACCTGCTGGTTCCCCATGAGGCATCGCCCAGAGAGCGAGCTGCACTCAGAGAGACGGAGGTGGAGGGAGGGAGAGACGCTCACCAAAGAGGCATGCAGCTCACAGCATGTGTGCACATAGTGCTGCCTTCGGGGACTGTGGGAACATTACCTCACGCATGAATTGTCCAGAATGGATTCTAGAAAGCCAAGGAATTCCCATATTTACAAACAAGAGTTGGAAACATGTCAGTTTTCTCTTAGTGACAGAAAAATCTCTGTTTTTGCACATCCAACTGGATGTAACCGGATTCTTTCTGCGTTTGCTGGTTTTATTTCTTTGAAATTGATGGTTTCTCAATTTATTCTGACGAGAACAAGCAGAAAAACAACCATGTGACGGCCGCCCGCTCCGAGTCCTACACAAAAACATAGAGCAAAACAAAAGTCAACTACTGCAACTTTACAATTGTACGTTCACTTAATCATTCACATAAACGAATGTGTTTATATAATAAATAATAAACTGGATGTATTTAGATACAGGACAACCTGACAAAAGGGGCTCACAACAGGTTCCCGATCTTAAAGTCAGACGGTTGACAATGACGGTAAGGAACAACAGGAATCACACAAAAAACTACATTTTGTGTAATTACACCAAAAAAGAAATACAATCCGATTACAAGTGCATCAAAACTAACAATTCCAACAAATTGTGATCCATAAACTAGGCGTGCACTGATTGCAGTTTTCTGGTCGATCTCTAAAAAGCCTGACCTGCTGATTCTGAGTCTCTGTCTGTTGCTGAGTTGGCACCGATGGGGCGACTGTTGTTACATGCAAACATGCAGACAAGACCTGGTGGTTTGTCAGGCAAACCTCTCTAATTGCAAAGCAAAAGAGGACAGGGGCAGATTTTTTGACCTTTGCTGCGGTGGATCAGATTGGGGGATGGTGAGCATCGGCTGATCACAGATCTCCTAAAATTAAGGACATCAATGCAGATAAATCTAAGTAGCCCTACTATGAACACATCCACTACCATGCATGTACTTTAATGCATTTTTTTTTAAAATTAATTTAAAATCATACAAAGTTTTGGGACATATGTGTGGACACAGAGATGCAGATAATCTCTTATTTTGTCTGCATGTTAAGTGTTTGTTCTTTATTTCTTTTTTGCCTCATAAAGATAAAATTAATCCTAAACAGTTGCTCAAATCTCAGATTGGACTGGAAATTATAAGCAGCCATAAAAATCCAGATTGGTGCTTCCCAAAAAAATAGATAGCAATATTCACTTTTCCTTTTTTGAACGTTCAAATTATATTATAATTAAAACAAACTGACAAATTTAATTTATATTTAAATTACATGTAAATTATAATTAAATATAAATTGATGTATTGTTTCGATGTATTGTTTCGGTAATTCCAAAACAATACATCGGAATTACCACAGATGGATTTCTACTCACTTATTTTTGATAAGAGAGAAATTAGAAAGAAAGAAAACCTCTAAGCGTGGGATTTCCGAGGCGTCCCCGAAGGCAGCAGGAGGAGAGCCGAGACAAGGCGAGAGCGAAGTGGCGTCGGGGGGAAGGGGCGGCTCATTGAGACAGGCAGGCAGGCAGGAGCGGGGAAATAAAACCCAACGCATGTGACTCCGCTGCGGACCGGACAGACAGAACCTGGGAATAAAGAAACAAAGACAAATAAATAAACAAAACAAAGGTTGGTTTGAATTTATAGCTGCCGGGCTGTCGAGTGGAAACAAAGACAGACGGAGAGAGGACCGCACGCTGAGAGGAGCCTCAACAAGGTAAGGATGCTTCACTTACCTCTGCAAGCATTTCAGCCTTTATTTATTAGTCTGGGTCTGAATGAGCGACGTGGGAAAATACAGCGCAGGGGTCTGAGGCTGAACAGCGCTGAAAGAAGGCGCTTTATTAAACCAAAAAGCTTTGGGAAACTCTTAAATGTTGTAGGTTTGACAGCACATGTATGAAGGGAAAAACGTGTGACTGCATGTAAATGAGGGGTGTGGACTACTACCTGGGGCAGAAAGAGACCCAGCTCCAGTCCATCTCTACTGCACTGTAAAAAGTAATTTCATGGCTTTATCTGCGCTTTGGGAAACACATGAAGAGATTTGTTGAGGGGAATAAAGAAATGCGGGATTTTAATTAGCAGTAAGTGAACACAGAGAAGTCCTAATTTGATTTAATTTTATTATGATTCTGTATCTGTGTTGGGAATAATAAAAACATAGGCGGAGGAACCGGGGGGGCCCGGGGGGGAAGTGTCCCCCAGAAATACTGGAGGCAGGCGCTTTTGTCCCCCCTAACAATTTCACCGCAGTTGTTGAAATTTTGAAATCTTCCGCTCGCGTGCTCTTATTTTGAAGGGGCAACACAGCGGCTTCAGAAGAGCGCTTCCGGAATGACCACAAAACACCTGATCACTCTCATGTGTTATTATATTAACACAGGTTAATATAACACATGTTAATATAATAACATTTGTGTTATATTATATTGTATTATATTATATTATATTATATTATATTATATTATATTATATTATATTATATTATATTAGATATTCAGGAGAATTGCAGTGCTAGAATAGTGATGATGTTGAAGAAAGGTGAAGAGACTGAGGAAGCTCTGGTGAGGTCTTCAATTAGTTTATTGAGTATTTAATTTAAATTTTTAAAGAAACTAAACTATTATGAGAAGAGCAGGTCAGGGAAAACTTAGGTCTCAAAACAGCAATATTATCTTGTATCGCAATTACTTAGTGTGACAGGCCTACCCACATATAATATATAGTGTTGTTAATTTATTACCAGGGATGGCATAGTTACTTTAAAAAAGTAACTTGATTACTCAATGAAAAATTCATCCATCAGCTAGAAAACGTGCATCTCCACCGTTTATGTTTTTGTCGCTGTTGTTACTCATGAAACGTAACTCCCCAAGGAAAAAGAAGAAAGTAAAATACATTAACAAGTTGCCAAATCCTGCAGATTAACCAGAAAAAAATTATGATATGACTTAAAATGATGCAACAATTCTACAAGGGGCAAAAGACAAATAAACCTCTCCAAATATGACCAAATTAATAATAAAAATATAAACATGTTGCATTTATTTATGATTTGGCCAAAGTTTAATGGTAACAAACCATAAAATCTTACAAATAAAGCTCTTTATAAACCTCATTTGAGATTTGCAGCCTTGTATCCGACCCGTCTGCGTTGCCTTCTCGCTTTTCACTGGATATTGTTACACTGTATTATTGCCACTTTCCCATCATCCTTGAATCAAACCTCTTCTGCATCGACTTCTGCAACATTTTTTTTCTCTGACATGAAAGATAAAAAGATTTTGCCTGCAGGTTTTTGGAGTGTTTTGTGAGATAGACTCAGAAACCTCGGGGTCGTTCCCTCAGACACAAAGGCAGCGTTTCTTCCAGCAGCGAGCGCTCAGGCCGGCCTGATCCTCCATCCGGCTGCTTCTCAAATGGGGGCGTGCTGAAGGTGTTTTCAAGTGATTTTCTTATAAGCTTCTTAAGAGCCGTCTGCCTCCTGACCTCCTCTGCACAAACATTTCAGTTTCTGTCTGGTGTTTTATCTAAGCAGCCTCAAAATCTCACATAATCCTTATGATATCGAAATAACAATGCAGATTAAATTTCATATTTGTTTTTGGTTTCAAATCTTGATTTTAAACTTGTAAGATTACATGTAATGAGAAATTAACAGTAATTTGGAAAGAGAAGCTTGTTTTCGCTAGTAATTAGATAGAAATGCATTTCTTTTTAGATTGTTAAACACAAGGTCTGGGGGCCAAATCCGGCCCACCGAACCTTTTTAAGTGGCCCTTTAGACTCCAGATTTAAGCATAAATAGAACCGTCAAGATAACAGTTGTGTGTTTAAATATCGTTTAATTAATCAAATCAAAGTGGCTTTTTTTTTGTTTACTCCCAAATTACATTAGTAATGCTTCCAATTTTACTATGTTGTGGAAATTCACAAAAACTCAACAAATTGTGGCATTTTTTTGTGCTAATTCATAATTGGGAGTTTACTAAAAACTTGAAGTGATGCCAACTCCCACCTGCAGGTGGCAGTATATTGTACTCCTCCACTTCTGCCTCTTCTTTACTTATGTCAAGTTCTAGTCTGTGATTGATTTTTTTTGCACATTTAATGTCATACACAAGTGGAAATATTGCAAAAGTCGTTGGTAATATTTTCAAATTAGCAATTTATTGCAAAACATTACAAAATAAAATGAAATCCTGGAGCGACTGATCAATGTGAAAATGGACTTATCAAAAGCAGAGACGGCTCTAACCATTTGTTTATCGGGTTTATCGGTACATTTCGGCACAACTGGCCCTTTAAGAATATTCGTTTGACACCCTGTTTCAGATTATTTAATTTAATCTGCATCTGGAGATTTGCGCTCTACAGAATATATGGGAATATAATCGGTCAAATGCAAATATGTCAGATGAATTTTGTGGGTGGCATCATAAACGGTGGCTCGGCTTCACACCCACACACACCCACACACACACACACACACACACACACACACACACACACACACACACACAATGATGGCCAGATGGCATCTGCAGCATATTGGCGACCTGGCCTCCACTTTGTCTTCCTCTTGGGACCCGTTGAGCAGCGACTGAATCTGACAAGCAGGTGGCGTGGACGCATGTTTACATGCGAGCCAAGAGGAGAGAGACATTTGGTTATGATATCTGTACGCAATACTTGGAGATTTGGCCAGTTTCTTGTTTAACAACATGTGTGATCCACATTAACGTGAGCTGATTTACCAAGTATAAACTCTGCCTCAGGCAGTTTGTAGTTTTTGTCTCTTTATTGATCATTTCTCTGCATCACTCCTGACACTTTCCTTCTGCTTTAGTTTCATTGAAACCTTCGTTCATGCTTTTTTCTGCGCGCTCTGTTGTCTAAATCCTGGAGGTTGGATAGAAACACCATATGGTCCGTGGAAACCATAAGTAACTCGAGTTAATGAGTGAGAGAAACAGCAGAATGATATTTGGGTTAAGCTGTCGCTGACAGCTTGTGATTGGAGAGAGTCGGATTGTCGACTCTCAGGGACAAACGTAGAAAACTCGAGGAATGTCTGATTATTACGGTGTTACGACCCTGAGCATCCAGGTGCTGACACTAAAACGTCAGCAGAAAAAGCAGAATTTGCTTTCAATCAAAACAGAAAATTATTCCAACTGCAGCTAGAATAATGTAATATATTGAATATTCTGTAAGAACCCTTTTTGATTACTAGAATTTTGACAAATGGGTTCAGAGCAATAAAGAAAACCCTTAATTTCCTTTATATTGAAGCCTTTTTGCTTTTCTTTTTATTCAGAGCAAACAAAATTAGAAAGCTGCTATTAGTTAGTTAGTCAGGTTATGGCCAACTGTAATTTTAAAGCTGCGTCCTGTGTGTTAAATGTGCTGTGACACATTTATTGTTCTCTTCACCACGGAAAAGATATATGAGTCTATGAGTTTTTATTTAAATACTTTTTTGTTTGTTTAGTTTTCTGGAACAAATACACATTTGCCAATTAAATACGTATTTAATTGGCAAATTAAATACACAATATACTCACGTATCAAAGGTTAAAGCTAAAGAAAAGCAGGTGATAACTTAACTTCTCAATATCTGTATTGTATTTAACCAGCTTTCAAAATGGAGTCAAAAATTAGATTTCCCAACATTATCTGAACTGAGATTTTCTACATTTTAAGTTCATTTTCTGAAACCATAACAGAACACTTTAATGTGCTGCAGCATTATTCCTCTGCTGCAGCTCTAAACATTCAGCTCAATAAACTCTGCAACATGAACGCATCCAGCAGCGTTAGACTGAATATTATTATTATTATTGATGCCTGGGTTAAGGCTCAGTCTTTGACTGAGGTTAAAGGTCATGACTCAACTGAGCAGTTTCACACAGATGGCTTGTAATCACAGTGGTGACATAAGTCTTTCACCATACTGCATGAGGATTAGTCCAGGAACAGCTGTGCAAAATAATAGGGTTGAGAAGAAGCAGATAAAAGTTTTTCTTTGTCACTTTTTGCTATATACAGACGTAAACACTGATATTGCTTATTTTCTTGCAGCACAAAGTTCTAGTGATGATTGACTCCAAATTTGGTGAGCTACAATTTTCCTGCACAAACATAGAACTGGTTAAACCTTTGACCTTTAGAGTTTCATTAATATCTTCAAAACAAAAGCAGCACAAACGCAGCTCTTAACCAAGAATGACATAGTAACACTTTAATATTGGTGGGACGATGAGTGATGGTTTAATTCGAATTGGCCAGTTTTATTTGACCTCACGGTTCTCCAGTGCAGCGGTTTGAGATTAGCTTCATGCCTCAGTAAAAAGAGCAGGTAATAATTACAGCAAAGCTTCAGCATGAATGAATCCATTGATCACCTTCAGAGAGCCGCCGCTCTCCCCTTCATCTTACGTTTAATGGCTTTTTAATGATGAATTACAATCAGAACTCTGCCCTCTGTAATGCCAGGCGTAAAAAGGTTTTAGTTGTCAGAGCGTACAACTTTGATTTACCTTAAATGTATTTAAAAATGTTAGTTTTTTTCCTGTAGTTGTGTGTGAATCTCCACACGTGAGGACAAGAAGAAAACAGAAGAGTCAGTCAGCTTTCCTTCCTTCCCTCTCCTCGTTCTCTCCGTCTCCTCATCCTCCTCTGAAGGGTTGAAGCCATGCCCATCGTTTCTGCAAATACAGGTGAAGCTTTTTATGTTCTTACAAAAAGCCAGATGTTGCACGATGGTCAGTTTAAACCCTGCATTGTGAAGGAATAAAACAAGAGATTAGTTTTAATGTATTATTTGTATTTGCAGGGCTGCATGAGACTCTGGCCATCCTCACATCTCAACTCCACCCTGATGCCAACCACAAGGAAGACCTGGTCTTCCTCAGAGACGTCTTCAGTGAGAAAAGCATCGGTTACCTCATGAAGGTTGAGCAGATTATTAATATTAGATGTGCAAAATGTCATTTATTAACCTTTTTGTTGCACTTAAAGTTGACAGTAATGTTTGAATCCATCAATTCAGCAACAACAAAAAAATCTGCCAACCATTAAATAATTAATAAAATCCACAGTTTCCATAAATATTATTAAAAGTAGCAACTAAGTGGTTATTTAATATAAATCAAAAATATTGAATGCACAGTTATGTAATTTCTTGTAAATAATTTGTTGTTTTGTTCATTCACGGTTTTTTTAATTACCCTCCTCATTTGCACGTTTCATTTAAATATAATATCCTATTTTTAATAACTGTGCAATATTATTTTACCCCTTACTGTACAATCTCTTATTCCTATTTTTTGTCTTTATTTGCAATTATATTTACCTAAGTTTGAATCTGTGTGCTTACATTAATGTAAAGTTTTAATATTGAATTCATTCTTCCCATCAGTAAGGAAAGCGTTTACCTCCTTAAACAGATATCAGAATATATCAGCATTCTTAAAAAAGAAGTTTCATTAATATTCATCATCTCTCACGCAACTATTTAGTTTCTCTTGTGTTCCTGCAGATCCATGAGCGGTTAAAGCTGTACGAGAAGTACAGTCCCACTCCGGTCCTGCACAGCGCCTCCTGTCTGGCAGAGGATGTAGGTGCAGTGAAGTTTCCCTCTGAATATTCTTTAAATTGAATTGTTCATTTCTCTTTGTGTGACACTAATAGAGTGATCTATAAAAGAAATAAGTGTGATTTTGGCTCGTTAGCTGGCAGAAGAGCTTCAGAGTGGGCCGCTGCAGGATGACGAGCGAGAGCTGCTCCTTTTGCTGAACACACCTCACCTGAAGGTAGATTCCCATTTACTCTGAACCTAGCTTTTAAAAAACTGAATCTATTCCCCTTTAATAATAGTGGTTTTCTCTGGAGTCTTTTGGGGAACAGAAGATGAACGTAAAAATGAATCTCTTGGTTTTTCCCTCAACTTTTCCTCAACATTGGATAATATTTTTGCCTTCTTCAATTTAAAAAAATGCTTTATTTATCCCAAAGAGAAATTAAATGTTAAAGTTGTGGATGGTGATGTCAGTCTTGCAGCTGATCTTGTTGCTACAGTTTTGCAGAAATTTAAATGAAAAACAGGCCAGGTGCTGTGGCAGCACGGGGGCCGGGCCCGGCCCGCGTGTTGGGGCCTTGGTTCTTGTGGCAGAGGTCGTGGGTTCGGTTCCAGGGCTGGCGGCGCTTTCCGCATGTCTTCCTCCTCTCTCGTTGCCCTGTTTCCTGTCGAGCTACTTTCAGGTGGATGCCACTAGAGCCAACAAAACATATCAATAAGTATCTAAAACCAGAGGGAATAATTGTCCAAGCCTCAGCTAAAACAGGTCTGAACAAAAGCCTGAGAAAAACCAGATCAGAATAAAGTAGCAGAGTTTCTCCAACTTGCTGCCTCTGGGAGAAAACGCTGTTTACTTTAATGCATCCGTTTTATCTGTTGGCTCATGCAGGCGGTGCTGTCAGCTCACGACATTGTTGCCCAGAAGAAATTTGACCCAGTTCTTCCTCCGTTGCCAGAAGATTTGGACGATGACTTTGAGGAAGAGTCTGTGAAAATCGTCCGTCTGGTTAAGAACAAAGAGCCTTTGGTGAGGGTTGACTTTAAATGCTTACCTTGACCAGAGAAAACCCAACATCCAGTTTAACGCTCATTTCTGTTCCTGTTATTTCTTTATTTTCTTTTCTACAAGGGAGCAACCATTCGGAGGGACGAGGCCACCGGAGCTGTAATCGTGGCAAGAATCATGCGGGGAGGGGCGGCTGACCGCAGCGGTGAGGCCTCTGACTCGCCTCACCGCTAAATCGCTTGATCGCTAAATCTTTCCGTTCTTTTAGGAAACAAATGAACATTCAGCAGGACAGCAGCAGGAAGGAGCTATATGTAAATAATCCTGAAGCTTCTATAGAGGAAACTACAGTAATCTTTCTCTTATATGTTAGAAGTTGATGTCATCAGAGCTGCTACATGTGAGGAGATTAAACTGTGCGACCCATTGAACTGTCAGCAGGCATCAAATCCTTGAGATTATGGCCACAAAATTGCATATTTCCAGATTATAAACATCCCCATGGCGACGGCCGTGGGGATGTTGTTGACTTGTTGCCAGTGGGAAATAGCTCCAGTGTTTTTCTGCCTGCGGTCTGAAACACGTCTGTCTGCAGGTCTGGTCCATGTGGGAGACGAGCTGCGAGAAGTGAACGGAAACCTGATCACTCACAAAAGGCCTGATGAGATCAGCCAGATCCTGGTAAACAGCAAACAACTGTCAGAGTTCAGGATGATGATGATGGTGGTGGTGATGGTGATGATGATGATGACGATGATGATGATGACGATGATGATGATGACGATGATGGTGGTGATGATGACGATGATGGTGGTGATGATGATGATGATGATTATGAGGATGATGATTATGAGGATGATGATGGTGGTGGTGATGATGATGATGTTAGTGGTGGTGATGATGATGGTGGTGATGATGATGAAGATGGTGACCATGTTTCTCTGCTGGTGTCTCCTCAGTCTCAGTCTCAGGGCTCCATCACTCTGAAAATCATCCCAGCTGTTGCTGAAGAAGATCGACTGAAGGAGAGCAGAGTAAAGTTCATCCATCCATCCATCCATCCATCCATCCATCCATCCATCCATCCATCCATCCATCCATCCATCCATCCATCCATCCATCCATCCATCCATCCATCCATTTGTTTATTTCTATCCGTCCATCTTGTTCTGTAACTGTATTTATTTTTAAACTCTTCATCGTTTTGTCCAGTGGAATAACGTCGAATATTTAGTCATTTCTGCTTCCTGTCCTGAAGGTCTACCTGCGCGCTCTGTTTGACTACACACCTTTTGAGGACAAGGCAACGCCGTGTCAAGAGGCGGGACTTCCTTTCAAGAGAGGGGACATCCTGCAGGTCGTCAGCCAGGAGGACGCCACCTGGTGGCAAGCCAAGAAAGTGGGCGACTGCAACCTGCGTGCTGCCCTCATCCCGTCCATTCAGTTTCAGGAGAGGTAACATAAAATTACTCTTTCGACGTTATTGTGTGTATCGTCTCTTTTGTAATGGGAAACATGATGGATCTGGTTCCAGGCGTCTGAGATACAGAATGAAGATGAATTCCCTTCCTGCTCCTCTGTCTCCCAAAGCCCCAACATGTAAGAGCTACTTAAAACCTCATCAAAGTCTCTGCATACGACCTGCAGATGTGCATGACATCAAATGTAGATGAAATCCAATCTGTGGAAGATACGTGGAAAAAGAGATTATTTATGAAGTTGGGCTTAATCTGAAATAATTAAAGATTTAATTTAAAAGTAACATAAAATAAAAGCAAATCTTTAATTAGGATCATATTTCCAAACATTTTCAGTCATATCACATGACTGGTGCATCAGATTCCCTTATATAGATTTAAATTTTATATGTCCTTCCTTTCTTCCTTCTTTCCTCCCTTTTAACCTTCCTTTTTATCTTGTCCTATCTTTCCTCAAGTCATTCTTTCTCTTTGTTTTTTGTTCTTTACTTTCTTTTTCTCATTTTCTTCTTCCTTCCCTTTTCACTTTCTTTCTTTTTTTCCTTTCTTTTTTTTTTTCTTTTCTTTCTTTGTTCCTTTTTTGTTTGCTTTCTTCTTTCTTCCTTTGTTCTTTTCTTTTATTGTTTGTTTCTTTCACCACCATTTACATCTGGACTACACCTATAAAGGAGTTCTGGTTTGTTTTTAATTTAATTATCGGATTATAATTGGATTATAATTTTACAAGCCCAAACTGAAACAGCACTGAGTTATCATAAATGCTTCTAAACTTCTCACCAGACCTCAGTTACCCAAACCTCCCTGATCAGATAGAAAAGCAGAAATGGGACACTTTAAAAATGGTTGTGAATTTGAGAAAAACATTATAACATGAAGGCCGAGAACGTTGTTAATAACGTTTTGCTACAATGATGCTTTGTGTTGCTCTCACTTTGCCAACATCAGATGATCGGACAGAGAAAGGTACGTTCAGAAACCCTCCTGTTAGAAAACATTGTTTAGATAGAAACCACCGACCTGAGGCGTTAAACACAAATACAACTCATCACGCAGCAAACCAGAGGCGGCCAGACGAACCAAAACCTGAACTCAAGTAACAGTAGCACATATTTTCACTCAATGAGAGTAAAAGGTATTTTATAAAACACCGAGTACTGAGAAACTGATCAAATTATCAATCACGTAATATTTAAAATGTACATAATCATAATTTAAGTGGAAATTTTGGTATTTTAATCATGAAAATTACAATAATTCATAGAAGTAACAAAATCAGGCAAAAGAAAAAAAATTCAAATCAGTTTCTTTCAATAAAAAACTGATGAAACTTTAACAAAAACTGTTTCTGTTTCTGGTGATTTTTGGTTAAAACATGTTTGATTTTCAAAATTTGCTCAAATAAGAGCAGAGATACTTCATAATAAAATAACTCAAGGGAAAGTAAAATGTACAGCCATTTAATGTAACTAGCTACCAACCAACTCTGCTCAGATACAGAAAAACTTTTTTGTTGCTTTTATCTAAAAGCTGCTTTTCAGAGGACATTTAAAAGCGTTTTTACGTCTCTGAATATCTTTTGTTGTTTTTGTGTTTGACGGTTCGGCACCAGCATTTCCATATTTTCATGCCCCTGCATCATTATCAAATCCTCCCCATGAAACTTAGAAACATTCTGATTCAGTTTTAATCCTCCCTTCATACAGGATCATGAATTTGCTTTGAAACATTTGTTTTTACTTTGTTTATGCCACGCCTGTCCTTTCTGCCTGCTGTGAGTCTCCCCTCCCTGTTCTCACCTCGTTCTCTCCCTGCTTGTCGTCCCACAGAAGACTGTGACAGTAAAAGTGCTCTGAATGGAAAGGATGTAGGTGAGGAAGCGCGCCGCCTTAAACATCACATGTTGGCTTAGCCTGTGCGCTAATTCATGCTTTATTTTAGAGGCTGCAGGCTATTGTTGCTAAAGTGTTAATGTAGGTGTGTGTGTGTGTTTTCTGCTCCTTACATATTAAAGTTGTTGTTTTTTCTTTAAATATTCATTTATTTAAAGAAATGTAAAAGTTTTCCTTTGATATTTGTGAGCTGTTTCTCAGTTTCCAAGGTGTTCAGCTTTCTAAAGAAAACTGTTCTGAACAAATATGCATTTGTTACATTTTTAGCATCTTTTCCTCTAAATTCAGTCGATTAAACAGTTAAATCAGTATTCCGCTTTTTTTAAAAGCTGAACTTTTACATTTTTAAGGATGTTAAATTACAGTTTAAACATAGTCATTGAGACTTGATATAAAGAAAAGAAATAAATAATACATTTTGTCACCAAAACAAACATTGTGTGTTAGATTGGTAAATGAGAAATTTTCCTACTTAAGCTTGTTAAATTGCACATTAATCTTTAGATTGAAGTCATTATCATAAGCTACACTAGGACATAAAATTATTTATTTCCACCTTTAATGACAAAAACATTTGGTTTTCAGATGAGTTTCTCTTTCTGTGAACTGTTTGGAAAAGTTAATGATTCTGATGCAATTATTTCATGGCAAGAAGTACTAAATAATTAAATTTCTTAAAAGAATCAAATTAAAAAGAAATGGGCCATACAGTGAACTAACTACTCATAAAGAAATGATTATCAGTGTCACTTGTAATAAGTTTTTAAATTAGTTATTCTCAAAAGTTTGGAAATTTCAATAATATTTATGCCAAATGTGTTTAAAACTGCGTGATTTGTCTCCCCCTGCTGGCAAAAGTAGTAATACTTTTAACTTTAGAAAATAGTATTTAGGTTTATTTGTTGTTGTTTTTTTCTTTTTTAGAACAAAAAACAATCCCGGAAATAACAATATGTCAAGTGACTGCTTGCTTATTTATTCTGTGCTAAATAAATGAATCTTTTGTTAGTTTGTTGGAACATGAACATGAATTACAAGGACGTTCCATTCAGCAAGAGGAGTTTTTACAGTTTATCACATAATATCTAAATTACTCTCTGGAATTTTTCCAACTTCATTAATTCAAAGTAAAATTAATTCCTTCTCCAAAATATTAAACCTGAACTAATTTGTTTTTATTACATAGGGGAGAAAAAAAAAACAAAATACAACAACAAGACAGTTTAATCTAAATCTTAGATCAACTATCTAAATTCAGTTGAAGAAATGTAGCTAAACCGATGAGCAGAGAAAAGATGAATATTTCTATGTAAATATTGGGAATGAATCAGGATTTACCCAGAGTAAATGTGTCGTCTAAGTGTTTCCTTCTCCAGTTTTAGTGTTTTCCTATGTAGTTTTGTTTCTGTTGCGTTTAAACTGGATTAAACTGGATTTTAGAGTTTACATTGATTTAGAACAGTTTTATTATCACTGACACACGGCTGGCTGAATGTCTTTAAGTGCTTGACATCTTTTTTCTGTTTCCAAAAGAGTAATAATCTATTACTGCAGCATGCAGATTATTAGTAAATTTACACATTTTAAATGAATCTCTGACATCATAGGAAGTATCTGAATGGCTTGTTGTGGCTTCTTGAGCCTTTTTGAGCTAATTTATTCTAACAAGCAGGATTGTTGGAATATATTAGGGCTTTTGTCTCACCAAGCTTCTCGCGTTGTCACTGTGGGCCATCATGGCGTCTCATTGGCGAAGCTCCAGCTCCAGCTGATTCTTTTCCATGCGTTTGAAAGGCGGACGCGGCATGCATGGCTTCATAGCTCCCATTGTGTTGGTGACTGAAAGTGGTGAAATAAATGGTCTAATATGACGCTGTAGTTTCTCCCAAGAATAAGGCAGCGCCTGCCTTCTGTGGCCATGCTTTCTCATGGGAATTTTACTCAGGTACTCTTCCTGGTTTTCTACGGTGTTTGCTGTGCTGAAACACAGTCCTAATCGTGCTTCTGAAATATGTTTAGATTTAAAAAAAAAGAGTTTATATTTAAGGAATTGTTGCATTTTACTGAATCTCTTTATTTTCTTGAAAAAAACAACAAGTGTGTTTTTGTATGTCTCAACCGCAGCCAGTTTACGCCGAAGTTTCCGGCTGAAAAAAGATCGACAGGGTTCACCGGCAGAGACCCAAACGCCAGAAGGCCAAAGGTCGGACTTCCGGATCTATGAGGAAGTTACGCAGTATTTGCCACGCCCTGGAGAAAAGCCCCGCCTTATTGTACTGATAGGTAGCTACGCTGTTAAAAACAGACTTATTTTCAAAGAAAACATTTTCTGTTTTTCAGTGTTTGAATGAAAATGTATTAAAATCATGCTAAACAAATACAATAAGATTTATGGTTTTTTTTTAGTTGGAATTTCTTGGAGATATATTTTAGAAAAATATGCAGGAAAGATTATGCTGCTTTGATTTAGATGATACTTTATGAATAAAGTGAAAGCGGTGCTTTCATCTGCACTTTTTTCTCTTTTTGCCATTGACAGGAATTTACTTTTTAAAATCTATTTCTGTATTTTTGTGTGTTTTTTTTCTTTGGTAACACTTTATTTGGAGGGATTTGCATAAGACTGACATGTATTCAGTAAATAATGACACTCGTAATGCAAAATTTACACTTTTATTGGCTTTTTAATGCATGTTTAATTGAAATTTGTGTTAAGAGTTTAATTATTTACAAAATAATGCAAAGTTGGCACTTTTAATGGATGTTTAATGCATCTTTGCATTAAAATTGTGGTAAACATTTCTGAAGACTCTTTGATTTTCATGTCAATCTTATGCATATGCCTTCAAATAAAGTTCCACCTTTTCTTTTTTGACTTGTACGCTGAAAGGTTCAAAATTACAGAAAAATAAATAAAATTTCCAATTTCAGATTTGATGGAAATTATAAGGTTATATATTTTAAACTAATCATTTTCTGGGCCACAGGTTCGCTCGGCGCTCGGGTCACGGAGCTAAAACAGAAGGTGATAGCAGATAACCCTCGGTGGTTTGGTCTGGCTGTTCCCCGTAAGTATCCCTGTACATAAAATGCATCATTTACCTGATGCAGCCACTATATTTAATGTTTATGGTTTGAACCTTGACCTGAAGACACGACCCGAGCCAGAAAGACTCACGAGAGAGAAGGAGTGGAGTACCACTTCATCAGCAGAGCAGCTTTTGAGGCCGACATCCAGAATGGGAAGTGAGTAAACAAACAGTCCTATGAATAGAAAGTTTCAACAAAACGATTGTTTTTTAAACTAATTTTTTCTGAGAATTCTGTTTTGTTCTTCAGGTTTATTGAATATGGGGAGTATAAAGAGAATCTGTACGGCACCAGCTTGGAGTCCATTCATAAAGTTCTGAGTCAGAACAAAGTCTGTTTAGTGGATGTGCAGCCGGAGGTGAGTATGACTGTCATGACAAACCCATCTTCCTTTTGGCCCAAATCAAGACCACGGATGTTCTTAAAGGGCCAGAATGTAATGTTGAACTGCTGAAATATAAATAAAATTAAATTATTAAATAGTCCATCCAGGATTCACAAGAAACTGGAGGGTCTGACTGATACAATTTGGCAGTAAAGAGACAAATTGTATTATTGATTTGACTCATAAAATAATATTTAAACACATTGTTATCTTGTTTTACGTATCAAACTACTTGCTGTTATGTTACGTCTCAGTTTAAGGTACATTTTTAATGATAAATGAGTGTAATGTATCCCAGTAGGTGGTTTATCTGCTTTGTGATGAATGTTTCCACATCATTCAGGCCCTGAAGACTCTGCGAACGGCCGAGTTCAAACCGTACATCATCTTCGTGACGCCTCGCTTCCCCGACAGCCAAAGAAAACACTTTGGCTCCTCTTCCTCTCTCAGCGCCGGGATCACGGTAACTCGCACGGCGACAACGCCCACAAGAAAAGCAGCATATGGAGTTTTATTACTGGTTAAAGTGACTGTCTGGTTGTCACCAGGAGGAGGATCTCCAGGAGATGAAGCAGTCTGCAGAGAAGATGGACGAGTGCTACGGCCATTGGGTGGACTATGTGTTGGTGAAGGAGGACCCAGTGAGTGCCTTAGCGGAGCTCCAGGTGGCGCTGGAGAGGGTGCAGACGGAGCCGCAGTGGGTTCCTGTGTGCTGGGTGAGGCGTTAGCCTAATCAGACTTCCTGATAAACAGAGACCACTGTGCAAAGACCCACCGCTGTGGGGACCAAATGTTTACTGCCATGTAACCATTCCACACTTAGAGAAGGACATAAAAAACAGAAAAATGTTTGATAGTTGATACGGTCACAGGAAAAAAAAGTACACCCAGTTATGGCAGTTTCTTAAAGGGGCAGTTTAAGTATTTATGTTCAGATATAAAAATGCTGTATGGCTTTGTAATTTAATGAAGTAAAATTATTATTATTCCAAAAATCCCCTTCAAGAAATCATCACAACGTGGCTCCTCTATTAACCCTTTACCATTTTTACCAGCACTGCATTTGGCAGTAGCTCATATAATGAGCTCAGCAGTTTCACCTACGGTGTTTGCTAATTGCTTCTGGCTAGTCTGAAGGAGCTGAATGAGCTGCTCTGTGAAGCAGAAGCTGGGAAGCCTCAGATCTGAGGAGGAGCTGCGTCCCGAAGGCGGGGCTAAGTCCATCCAGACATTTCACACAGCTGAATGGTGCAAACATGCATGAAAGAATCCAGGCAACATAAAGCTCTGGAAAAAATGAAGAGCGCACTGCACTGAACTGCATTGAAAACATCATGGTTATTCCACCAAATACTGATTTTAGAACTCTTCCTGAGTTAAAACATTAGTATTATTTCTAAATGAATATGAACTTGTTCTCTTTGCAGTATTTGAGGTCTGAAACCACTGCTTTTTGTTTAACCATTTCTCATTTTCTAAGTATTTGCTTTGAATTTCACAGACATTAGTATTTTGTAGAATAAAAGAACAATGTTCATTTTACTCAAACATTTACCTACAATAAGCAAAATCAGAGAAACTGATCATTTTAAGTAATCTCAAATTTTTTACAGAGCTGCATGTGTTTTTGATGCAACTCTAGATTTATTACCAATACCCGTCCATACTGGTGTTAAAACACGCTGGAGATAAGGAAAAATGATTTAGCAACGATTCCACATATAGATGACTAATTTATCTTTGCAAAATCCTCTGGAAGCAGCAAGGGTGTACTTATTTTCCTATGCCTGTTGCTACAGCCAAGGAAACTTTCTTTCCAGCATCTAATTGTGTCGCTATTGCAAATAAAGTCTGCAGTGGCTGCCGGGTTGCAGGTGAGACTGTTGTAGTGAAGCAGTGCTGATGTACATACTGTATATCTAAAGTGCAGCGGTAGAATAACGGCCGACTCAGGCATGCAGGACCAAGTTTCAGTTCATGTCAGATCTGTTGTGGTCAGTAATAGAAGACCTGTTTTAATAGCAGCTATACTGTGAAGTGCCATAATGAATGTGTTGAATTCACACAGGAAACTGTTGTAACCTGTGAGCTGACAGAATAAATCTGCCCTGCTGGACAAATGTTAAGTTTGGTTTATTAAATCTTTGGAATTAAAAAACAAAAACCAAAAAAAAAAAACAAATCAAACATCAGGGAAACGATTTAATTCTGGACTCATACAAACAAAGAAAGGAAAATGTACATATGTATTTGCAACATGTGCAGGAACTCCACACAGTTTTTTTGTTTTGTTTTACTTCCACAGCTTCTTGATAGACATGTTCTTCTCGCTGTCTTTCTGCATGACCTTCGCCACGGCCATCTCAAAGTCCTCCTGTGTGACATGAACTCTCCGTTCCCGCAGAGCGTACATCCCTGCCTCTGTGCAGACGCCCTAAAAGCAAAACACAGATTATTTACTGACCGATTATTCTGACCATTAATCGGATAAAAACAAATTGCCAAATTCTGCTGGCTTTTCATTTGACCTCTAGAGCCTTTTATACAGTATTGAAAATGCACTAAAAGCAGCAAATAAATATTTAATTTGAATTTTATTCCAAATTTAGGTTATTGCATAACCTAAAATGCAATAATATAGCATTCCTTTAGTGAACGTTTGATCATTTGTAGCAAAGGATGAATCCATAGCTAAAAAAAATACTTTAAACATCAATATGTGTAATGCTTGATTGATCATCAGTCTACAACTGATTAATTTTTTATTAACCAATTACTAGGATACCTAAAGGCTCTTGATAGGATTTTGTTTTAATGAGGTAAAGCCAAAACTGTTTTTTAATCTTACCAAAAAGTTTTAGCTGAATTCCTGCTCTCAGTATGCTGCTCTTTCAGCAAATGGGGTTTTTTTAGGCTATATTCCTGCTAACGATTAATCATCTATTAAATTAGTTGACGATTATTTCAAGAATCAATTAATCACGATCAATCGTTTCTGCCCTAAACCAGATTTAGTTGCGTTCCTGCTCATCCAGATGCTAAATTCTTCAGATTAACGGGGTCATTCCCACCTTGACCTCGGCGCCGGAGGCTCCCGGCATGAGCTCTGCGATCTTCCTCAGGTTGATGCCCCGAGTGAGATTCATTTTCCTGGAGTGGATCTTCAGGATGTCCAGACGGGCCTGTTACACGCACAAGTGTTAACATTTTTATGCAAATAAAATAAATGAGCTTTTTTTAAGAAAATGTACTGATGGGAACCTCTTCGTTCGGAGGAGGGAACTCGATCTTTCTGTCGATCCTTCCTGGCCTGAGCAGAGCCGAGTCCAAGATGTCGATACGGTTGGTGGCCATGATGACCTGCAGGGGAAAAGTAACAGCATGTCAGCTTTGCTCTAAGCAAAAGGTCTATTTTCTGAAACGTGATCAGATTTTACAGTCCAGAGCAGTTCTAACAGGTTAATGTAAAACACTCTTCTGTGTAGAAGTTTAGTGTAAAAAAATATATATATATATATATATATTTTTATCCTTATAAGGATCCTTTTGTTTTGTCTCGTGTATTTGACGAAAAAGGTAGATTATTAATGAACACTTTAATCTGATATCTGTGATATTTATGATGTTGATATTTTCTTGAGTCTTTGTTCTCATAATGTCCCCAACTCTGTTTGACCTTTAGCCTCTCAAACAAATGTGTAACTGCAGTGGTCAATTTGCATTTGAAATGGTATATTTTCATATTTTTATGAATGCCAGTCCTTACGGTTTGTTTTTCTTCAGAAGATAAAGGGAAGCTCTTTATACAGTGGGAACATTTTTACAGTCATTTGACCTTTCGTCATGGAACCGAACCGATCTGCGTCACCTTGATGTTTTTAGTGGCCTCGAACCCATCCAGCTGGTTGAGCAGCTCCAGCATCGTCCTCTGCACCTCGCTGTCTCCACCCGAGCCGCCCTCCAGGCGAGACGAGCCGATGGAGTCGATCTCGTCCATGAAGATGATGGAGGGGGCGTGTTCCCTCGCCATGACGAACAGCTCGCGCACCATGCGAGCGCCTGGGGCGGAGCCGGAGACATTACAGAGTTAGGAGACGTTTCAGGAACTCGGCTGCAGGATTGATAAGAAATGTGAAGATGGGAAGTCACCCTCTCCGATGAATTTCTGGACCAGTTCAGAGCCGGAGACCCTGATGAAGGTGCAGTCAGTGTGGTGGGCTACAGCTCTGGCTAGCAGAGTTTTCCCAGTTCCTGGTGGCCCATACAGCAGCACACCCTGCAACAAACAAAAACCTTTATTGGTCACTGCAGCAATGAATCAATTAATCTCTGGCATTTTAAGATTTAATTTTTGGAGAATCTGGATTTTTTTCCCCGTTGATGCACTTTCAGCGTTTTCATGGTTTCATGGTGATGTCAGCAGCCATCTTGTGTGACAAGCCACCTTCTCGGCTTCAACTTATTTGGACACTGAAGCTATGATTTTTTTTTATTATTATTAGAATAAAGTTGTAAAATTAAAAGATGAAAGTTGTAATTTTAGGAGAATGATTTTCATGAAGTTACAGCTTCAAACAAAAAAACAAAAATTAAATGAGAAATGTAACTTTATCTTCTAAAGTTGCACAGCGTCAAATGATTATCAGTAACATGACTGAAACTACATTCCTGTAATTAAACAAACATTGTTGGAGCCTGATCCCGCTACTATGTTGTACAACTAAAATGAAACTTAACTTTTTGAAAATATTCCCAGCATTTGTCATTTCTTTTTTAGAAAATGAAACAAAAATAAATCATTTAAAATCAGAAAACTGGCTCTGCCCTAGAGGTTTCCAAACTGACTGTAAAACACCAAACAATAAAAGCATTCCTTGACTTTCACCCACCTTTGGCTGTGCGATTCCCAAAGCCTCAAACAGCTCTGGGTGCTTCACTGGCAGCTCTATGACTTCTTTGATCTCCTTGATCTGTTTGTCCAGCCCACCAATCATTTCATAGGTGGAGTCTGGAACCTTCTCCACCATCATCAGGGAAACCAGAGGGTCCACTTTGTTGGGCAGGATCTTGTGGAGGGTGTAGCTGTCGTTACGCAAAGCCACGCGGCAATTTGGAGTTACCTGATGGAAAAGTGACATTAATATAAAACCTGAAAATGTGTTCTCCTTAAACTGATCGGCTATAACACTTACATCATTTATGTCAATGTTCTTGTCCACATCCACAACAAATTTCCCCTCAGGATGTACCTATGTGGACAAAGGAAGAAGTCAGATAAAACTGCAGAGAAAGCATTAAGCTGCAGTTCAGACCCAGAGAGCTGCATACCTTCACCAGCACTTTCTTTTTGTCCATAACCCGAACCACTTCCCCCACGTAGGATCCCTGCTCCTGCAGCAGCTGCAGCTCCTCACGCAGCAGACGCACTGACAGGCAAAAACATGCAAACATGTTTATAGCTAAACCCTGTTTTGTTTTTTTAAATAATATGTTAAAAAATTTAAATCTACCTTTGGCATTGAGTTCATTCCTCTGCGCCTGCAGACGTCTCAGATTCTGGCTTTTATCGTTCACCGTCAGCTGTTATGAGAGAAAGAGAACAGAAATGAAGCACTGACCCTTTAGCAGAAGGAGTTTTCACTAACTTTGCATATCATGCTCACCTGTAGCTCTTCTATCTTCGATAAGTAGTACTGCCGGAGACCTGATCCACCTTTGAACTCCCCTGTCTCCATCTGGTAGAGGAGAAGTGACCTCAGATGCATTTCTTATACAGCACAATTTAGTCTCTGAACAATTATTTACTGTACATTTAGAGTGGAATGGGGTCAGGTTTATATTATTGTATCTTAGAAACATGAAAACAATAAAAAAGGGGTTTGATCAAAAAAAAAAACTAAAACGTTTTCTATAAGCTATACGTAACTTTCATGGTCTTAATGAAAGTAAAAGTTGGGTAAGGGAAAAAAAAAACTGAACAAAATTATACCTTAAAATGGCTTTTCAAATGGTGAAAATGTGTTTAACACCTTACACTCCAATGTGAATTAAAATAATCATAGAACAATATTTGCTCTATTTTACACTGTACCTTTTTCACTATATAAAAAAATAGATACATGCGGTTCCTCTTAGCTTTTATTTTATTTCGTCTACGTTTAAATGTAATGCATGCTTAAAGTCGAAGTCAAATTCCTTGTGCACAAAATCTTGCCCAATCGAGCTAATCCTGATATTTATGAAAACTGATGGATCACTGGACTTTAAAAGCACTTATTTATAAAAGTCACAAACCTAAAGTGTGGAGATTATCAACATCCAACTGAAATGTACACATAAACACACATTTCAATGACTCCAGGGTGCAATTATTTTCTTTTAGCGCTGATTTCCATTTGTTAGCATGAGCTAATACCCGAGGAAACATTTGGTTAAAAGGTGGCAACCCAAAAACTTGGTTGCTTATAAAAACACATACATCTTAAAAGTATATACATGGGCTACAATTGTGAATAAGTTGTTTACATTCTGTACAGGAAGCAAAGTTAATGTTAACGAAGCCTATAGTCGACAGCGAGCCTACAGCTCTTTAGCAGGCTCGGCTACAATGAGACAGCAAACCTGCACAACACATTCATTGTTTTCAATAAAAATATCCCTTAGGTTTTTACACTAAAGCCCCCAATAGCTGACACAACACAACAGGTTCAAAGTAATTATTCACCGAAAAGCGCTATAATATGATCTTCCTACTATTTTTCTGATTAAAATCAACAAAACGACAGAAAATTACACCTACTTGATCGACTCCGTCTACCTCCATCTTGAAATTTCGGCGTCCGCTACAGCGCAGTCGTATTTCCGGTGAGCTTCTTCTTCTATGTGAATTTGTAGTAAATGACTAAGATCGCCCCCTGCAGTTCAAGTTATAGAACGGAACTACTGTTTCTTAGTTTAACCTAATGGTTCCCAAACCTTTTTGTACAAAATACAGAAGTAGAGTAAACAACCTTATTCAATTAAAAGTAGCAATACATATTTTAGTTAAGTAGCTGCCTAAGAAATTACTCAAGCAAATAGGTATTTGGTAAAAATGGCCACTGAAGTACTGAGCACCTGGTCAGAACTATTGATTTAATGTTTAAAATGATTTCACCACACAAGCAAAAATAAAATAAATAAATAATATGCACAAATAACACTATTTTTAAGCTCTTTTCCAAATCATATTTTCCTCATGTAAAACTTCTGACTATAGATAATGTACATATTTTAGTTCCTGCAGTGACAAGTGTTTACATTAAATTCACTTGACCTCCAAATGGCACAGTAGGCTCTGCAGATAAGAGAAACATTTTTTTTTTTAAAGAAAACAAAAAGGTTTCAGCTCACATTTTACATAAACTGTAGGTTTATCTAAAATATATCTCATGTAGATTGGAGTGAAATTTTCTTGTTCTTCATTTAACGAATTGACTCACTGGAGGGTATCCAGAAATTTCACTTAAGTAGCTTTAGTGTAGGAAAAAGATGTAGTGGAACTAATCCTAAAAGTAATTTTCTGCTCTACTTCTCTCATGAGAAGTGTTGGAAAAAAAAAAAAAAAATACAGTATGTGCTTTTACAAATTATTTTAGCAATATTAAAGGTAACTAAACTCAACCACAGAGCATAACCCATACATGGTGCAGCAATTCCTTACACCACATTAATAGCAAAACCTGATATTTTAATAAAATACAGAGTGGAAGGAAAAGGTTTGCCTATATTTGCTTTAAAACCTGATAAAACTGGCAGTAGTGGTTTTTTGTGAGGGATTATATACCTTTGGGATTCCCATTAAAATATCAGTTGCACCCCATAGAAATATTCTATTGCCAGTCAATGCAAATGGAGAACCACTGTGGTCTGGACACTAAATGCTAAGAATTTGTCTGTGTATATCAGGTGGCTAGTGACTCTAAAGTTGGTATGATTCAGAGTAAAAGGATTCTTTTTGAGGACTTCAGTCTAAAATACTTTGGTCAGACCTAATTTTGAAAATTCAGTTCATGAAACCTTTAGTCCGACAAAACAAGCATGCAACACTTTCTTAGTATTATCAGTCAATCAAGACCAATTCCTAACAGATTAATGTTTTTAGTTCATGATTCTGATTAGATTTTTTTATTTTTATTTGCCAACTAATCTTCTTTGGAGATTGGGTTTGCCCAGCGTGCCGTTAAAATGTGAGAACCTCCACTGTAAACCGGTGTCAATTTGCAAGCCGAGACTCAGAAAGGAAGGTTGTATTTATCTTGGCTTTTAGTTGAGGAGTGGTAGTGTTTGAGTAAAACCAGATATACCTGTTGAAACGGCAGCCCTGCAGAACAACTTGAGCCCTGGGACCAGCCCAAACACGCAGCTTTGCGACTACAGCACAAGCGGAGGAGGTATCACTTTCATCTGCAGTTACCGTGCAACAGAAAAGCATTGCACAAAATTTACAAGTACATTTATTGAAAAATACCTCAAATGTATAAAAGATAAAAGCTTTTGAACAAACAAGCCAACATTTTACAAAGAAGCTTTACAAAAATACTTGTACACATTTCTTATTCACAAAACACATTTTGGCACAATATGGTGGAATGCTTCAAACCTTTGCAGAGGACTGGAGGTTGGAATTTGCACTATTAATTATTAATAAACTTCCACAAAGTCTGACAAGGTTTCTCCTTTTGGTCTTAAAACAATGATAAACACAAACAAAGAAAATAGCATGTAAACCTTCAGAAGGTAATGATGAAAGCCAGTGAAGTGCTTACTCACATATCAAATATTAAAAGAATATCAAAAACATAAACAACACAAATTATTCAAATATATTTTTGCATAAAAAGACATTCCTGTTTTGATGTCTTACAAAGAATGGGATGCTTTAAAGCATTTATTACCAGACACTTTGGGTATTTAAATGTTCCTTCTCTTTTTTTAAAAGGTTTTATTGGCTCTAGTGGCCTTGATTTGACAGTTGTTTGACAGGAAAGACGGTAATGAGAGGAAGAAGACATGCAGCAAATGTCGCCAGGCCAGGAATCAAACCTGCGACCACCGCCACGAGGATTATGGCCTCAATATGTGGGTCATGCTTTGCCCCAGTGCCACCACCTCACCCCAAATATTAATTCTCTTTAATATGAGCAAAGACCCCTCTACTAAATGGTAAAAAAAAAGGAAGAAAAAAAATCAATAAAATACAGCACCAGCACTAATTGGTTTTCAGGATTTTGTACCATATATAAAATATGTAAAACAAGGCACCATTTCTTTTTTAAAAAGGCTCCCAATCACAGACAATGCAAAGCAAATACGTTACAATATAACACATAAATCATTACTTTTGTCCCACTTTCTTGCTAAGAGAAAAAGGCTGTTAAACATTTTAACCTGCAAGAAATGGCTGAACTATTTCCAGTTTCAAATGAGCAGATATCAAGTTTGGATGAGCCGACTCAAGCTGACCGGTGGCTATGAAGACGTGAGAATCCATCTTTAGGTGAGTCGGATGCCCAACACTTGCTCCAACTCCTGCTTCCTCTGCTGCACCTGAAACAAAGATGGTTTAGTGCAGATATGTCAGACTGAACAAAAATGTTCTTAAAGGGCCACAAATACTGATAAAATCAGTTGAGATATAAATGACTTCTTCAAATTAAATAATACTGAACATCTTTTCAGTCCCTCCAGAATTTTTTTTGCATTAGAAAAGTGTTTGCGGCAGTAATTTAGAAATGTGACTTTATATTACTCGCCACATCGTTATGGATTAGAACCCAACATTAAGGCTGAGGCAGCTGTTTAGTAGAAGTAAGAAGCCATTACTTAAATGCAATGTTTTTCTCCATTTTTGCAAAAAATCTGCAATAAACATACAATTATGCATTAGCGCACTGATTTACGCAATTTGGCAGTAAACAGATAAAAACTGCTTTGAATTGACTAATAATATTTAAACACACTGTTGTCTTGATGGGTTTTTTTATGTGTCACTTTAGAGTCACAAAAAGCTAGAGTGGGCCAGATTTGACACATGTAGTTCAGAGTATGCAGTGACAAAAAACAATCTGCTACTTAACCCGTCACCTTGCTAAGCACTTTAAAATTCAATTCAGCTTATTTATACAACAATAATTCACAACACTTACGCACAACATCAAGAGTACGATGATAAGAAAGTTTTTGATCAAACTGAGTCTAAAATAGCAATAAAATGTACATTTAGACTAGAAACTTTAACAAACATTAAAATTCGTTAGTGATATTTTTGTACTTACTTTGGAATAGACATATCTGCCCACTGCTTCAGGAACCCAGGGCTCCTGGTAGAACTCAGTTCTTCGCTCTTCTTCTGGGTTTCCTGCTACATCGGTCATCAGCTGGTGCAACAGAAACGCTTCATGAATGCAGTGAACCATATTCCAAACCTACACAAACCTTTAATCACAAAGCTTGAAACCTGAAAACCTGTTTTTGTGAATAAAGGTGCAGCCGAAGAGCAGGAAAACAAATGAAATGTAGACGGGTTAAGCCTTTAAAGCCCAAAATTCATAGTTGGTGGGCGAAAGGTTTTACCTCATGACATGTTTTAGACGTTTTGTTTCAAGTCTGACACTCCTTAGCTAAAGTATAATTATTTTCTAAACTAAGATGAATCTGAGCTGCCTAAGCATACCCTCATTATGGGTTTGGTTGAAAGTTTTGTATATATTGGATAAAGTGTTTCGCTGACATCACAGTTTGTGTTTCATGAATGCAGGCTGTGTTTCTGTGTGAATGTTTTCTGTAGTCCTGTTTAAAGAAACAGAGCGGCTGAGAAGTTTTTTAAAATCAAAACTTTAGATTAAGTCAAACCATTAGAAACTTATGAATAACTGAGCTAAATAATTCATTTACAATAAACAATTTACAAACTGGAGAACTCTCTTTTGTTCGTTTTAATTTGCTCCCTAATCAAATCTGATGGTAATTCCCAGAACAGGAGATTGCTCTATCTATGTCTAATGTCGGCTAAAATGGAAAGTTAAATGATTAAAATTTTTCATATTATTAATAAATAAACCACACTACTCTTTTAAACATTTACAGAGATTCTACTTTAACTGAGTTATTCTTTATAGTTTAGTTTCATTTTGTTGCGATTTCTTGTCTAATTAGTTTATAGAGTGCGTTTGCTAGTTTTTAGTAGTTATTTTAAATATTGCTTAGTTTTAGTTTTGTTTTTATTAGTTATAGTAGTAGTTTTTTGTTTTTCCATACTTTGATTAATGTTTGTTGGTGCAGAATCAAAAAGACCAAAGTATTGTATTGTGATTATTTACATATCGACTCTAATGGATGTTCAAAAAATGTATCCAATCATTGTTGAACAACTGACTGACTCTTCTGTTTAATCGCAACTTTTTGCCATTTTGCAGACATCCATAGTGCCACCAGAAGGATTAAGGGCTACAGTAATTTTCTGACAGCTGACGTAATTTCAGTATGTTTTAGTTAGTTTTATAGTCATACCATATATCTCTGGTTAGTAACAGTTTTCCCCCATTAATTACAGTTTTTATCTATTTTAGTAAACGAAAAAGTTCTCAATTTCAGGCGTCGTTTTTTTGTTTGTTTTAGTTAACTATAATAACCTTGATTCAGAACCTCTGAGCAAAATAATGTGTTAATAATTTATACTATTTATACAGTTTAACTTCCAAGCAGTTTTTAAAATACATTTCAGTCTTTATTAAAATAAGGTTCTATAAACACAAGAGATGTTAGATTAACTAACATCCAACAGAGATTCCTGTATTGTTAAGCTGTTAAAAGATTTACGTTTATTTACCTTTAGATCTCTGCACTGAGACTTCAACCAGTCCTTGATGAACTCCTGTGGGTTATTGCTGAAGCTCAGCATGAAGTCTCTCTCCGTCTTCAGCTGGTTAATGTATTCAATCGTTTCATGGATCTGTAGCAAGCAGCAGAAATGTTTCACTAACAGTTTTATGACAAGGATGAAAAACGTTTGGGAATTACTGTTCGGGCCCGACCTTCATTTCAAGAGCAGCGATTTCCTGTTGGTTGGTGGTGGAGGACAGGAAGCTGTTCATTTGGCCCTTCAGAGGGTCGTCCACCTCCACGTCGATATCATAACAGGCCGTTTTCTTCTGATCGGTTGGGTCCACGCTATACAGAGAGAACACACAGGTGGAGAGCTGCTGCTAATCAGGGTTTGATTTAAAAGATTTCAAAGAAAAATAAAGTTCAGACAAGTTTTCAACTGTCCCTCATTTCAGGAGAATGTATATAAAAAAAAAAAAGAAGAAGAAGAAACAGCAAAACGCACCCAAACAGAGGTTGGACAATAAATATTCCTTTACCTGATGATGTGATTGATGATGATGGGATCAGGGTGATGCAGCAGGCCTGCTAGTTTCATAGGAATATCAGAGAACTTCATGCGTGGACAGCCGAAGATCTGAGATGTGTTACAATAATCAATCAGTTAAAGGCCTCAAAAAGGTAAATATCTGCAATACATGCCAAAGAAAAGATGAGGACAAAACCAAACTTCATGAATGCCAGCTCTGACAAAACGAAGCTGGAACCTTTGGGCCACAATCCCATGATATAACTTTACAAAAAAACAACACTGAGCATCACCAAAAGAACACTGTGCCCAGACTGAAACATGCGGGTGGCGGCTCCAAATATCTGCAAGAAAGCTTAAGTTGAGGAGGGATTTCCTTTTTTGGTATCGCAAGGAGTCAAAATCAGCAAATTTTCGACTTCAGCTGAGGATTTTACAAGTTGTAAAATGGTTGCCATCTAAAGCCATCAGCGACTCTGTGGCCTGACCTGTCTGAAGTAGCGGTTGCAGTTGATGTACTCTTTCTCGTGGCTGTCCTGCAGCTTGTTGTTCTTGATGTAGAGCCAGAGAGCTTGCATGATGCTGGCACGAGTCTGCGTGTGAACGCCCAGAAGACGCGCCAAGCGAGGGTCCAGCTTGTACTGCGGGGGCTGAACAGGAGAAAAATGAGTCCTGGTCGACAAAAAATATATTAAAACTATGCAAAAAAGAGCAGTGACAGAATGGTTTTGCTACCTGGTGGTCAAGCATGAGCAGAAGAGTGCATTTGACGTTCACATCGCCCGGCCTTTTCACCTGGAAACCATCCGTCTCCTGAGTGGTGGGCATTCTGTGCCACTAGAAAAGAAAAACAAACAAAATTATCTCAAATTACAATAGAATGGGTGTAAATGTCAAACTCTGGGTGTAGAAAACCAGCAGATTAAACCTGAAAAGACTTGCAGTGAAAGATTTTTACAAAGCACTTAAATTTAAAAAAAAATAATTTAAGATGAACAATTGTTTTAAAAAACTATTCACTGTTTTACTCCAGTAACGTTAATATACTCTCTAAATTTCACTACTTTATTCTTATTTTATTATTTTAATTTTCCTAGCATAGTGAGTAAGTGTATTTGTAATTATTTATAAGTACTGAAAGTCATGTAAGTCATGTAAATATTGGATATCTGCTGCTTTGGTTGTTTAAACACTGTTTAAATGAAAACCTAAGGAAATCACCTCTTTTCACTTAATATTCAGACAAATAAGTTTTTCTTGGGAGATAAATCTATTTGAAGCTGGATGGTCGCTGCGTACCTCTACTAAGTGATTGTCGGGTCCATAAAGCTCCTTATCGAGCTCAATCACCAGACTTTTGAAGAAAGAGGAGAACTTCTTCTTCTGCTTACCAGGCTGAAAAAAAAAAACCCCAGAAAGAGACAAAGAAAGAGAGAGAGAGAGCACAAAGACTGTGAAACGCCAGCACAACATGTTGGCCTCAGTGTTTCTTCACTCTGCAGTGTCAATCCACAACTGCATTGTTTAGCTCTGACCACATCGGGAGTGAGGAACCAAACTGTTGAGTAGAAAAAGCTGTTGCACCCCCCCAGCCTCCTCGCTGCCCTGTCAAAGCCTGTTTGCTCAACGTGACCCCTCTCACTCCTTCCCTGACATCCCCTTTTCCTTTTTTTCCACTTGCTCCATGTGGCGCTCCTACGCATGCCTGAACCAATGAGCAAGAGGGAAAAAATTAACAGAAAGAAAGAAAGAAAAAAAAAAAGATCCATCTTCTGTGGCCCCAGATGACACAATGAGCTGGGCTAGAATTGATGGAGGGAGGGGAAGCATGTCAGCTCTTGGTATGCAACGGCCAGTGGTTTCAATTCCGTGTTTCAACAGAGAGTGTGAGCTTGCGTGCGTGTGTAAGTGTGTGAGAACGTTAGCTGTTGTGGGGTGGGATAGGGGAAAGCTGTAAACGCACATCTGGCTACGCGGTCTGAGCCAAGGACCAACTGCAACTCGCAGGAACACAACAACAGGGAATCAGAAGGCAGCGAGCAAACGTCCAAACAGAAACAAAAAAGTCCGGTTCCCCAGCTGCGCCGTCCGCTTACTTCCTCCAGGAGTTTGCCTTCCACTCTCAGCTCCCAGGAGGACACTTTCTCAGATTCCTCTCCCTCCGGCTTGCTGGGAGTGTAAGTGTTGGAAATGTAGATGCGAAGCTTGCGCTTTTGCTGCGTCAAGAGGAGAAAGAAAAAAAAAAAAAAAGAAAAAAGGTTGTAAATTTAAGCCAGCGTAACGGCTCAGACGCAACAGCTGTTTAATAAAACCTGTTTCAGATAAATGGCAGCTTCTACGCACGCTGGCATGAGTCAAAAAAACCTTAAAATAAAGAAGTTTCTGAGTCTTAAATGGAGAAATGCAGGAAAAACCCAACATATTTTTTAGTTAGAAGAAAAAAAAAGTTCTTTAACAAAGCAATACGAAGTGCAGCTTTAGAATTAAGGACATTTATAGTATCATTCATCATGATAAATTATCGTTTTTACAATAAATTCCAATTCATGATGTTTAAAAACCCCAAAAGCTGTCCTTATTGTCAGGATTGACAATGTTTTCTCAATAAAAGCATCAATAAAATACAAATCACTGAAAAACCACTGACTGCTTGGAGTTTAGTGATACAAATCATACGTTTTTATGCGACTGGTTTCCAAATGAAGAACATTGCAACTGGGAATGTTTTTAATGTTTTATTATTTATATTTGTGAGGCTGTGGATGCTGTCGCAGTCATAGAGTTACCTCAAAAAGGTTCTGGTTTTTGTACCATTTCACAAGGTTGGAGCAGACAGAGAGAAATCTTTTAACGCTTCTCTCCAGACTCATTAGTTTTCGCATTTGTCCTCATCGTGCAGTTTTTCTATCGCATTTAGACATGGTAACAGAGGAGAATGGCAGAAGGCTGATTTTGTGTCTGCCAAACCATCTTAACCATATTTTTGGACATATTCCTCCTAGAAAACCCAATTCTGACCATTTTATTGGTTGATTGGTGCCAGGTTTTTATTTTTATAAAATCCATGAAGCTATGAACCGTTCCCCGAGTGTTTGGGAAAGAAACTGATCCACAGCAGAACATTATGTCAGGTCACATTTAGACTCCAGTAAAACAGAAAATCATTGATTTTTTTTCATCCAAAGTTTCTAGAAACTCTGATCAACTTAAAAAAAAAAAAAAAAACCAACAGCATACATGTAGAGACTGTGCTTTAGAGTGAGAAAAATCACATTTACATTTGATAAGTTTATTATGATCAAAGTTTTAATGACTTACTAATAATCTTCTGTAGATCGAAAGCTCATAAAGTCCTGGGGCCATGAATCACTGAAGGTTCTCTTAGCTGTTTAATCGCATCACTTCCAGGTGATAGACTAAGCCGAATCAGAATATATCAGCTTTTTTTCTTAGACTATATTAAATATGCTGCTTTTGGTTGAATCTAAGCAGGAAATTCATCCATATTAATGCACCAAGTCCTTCTTTTACATAATCAATAATCCAGTGATCCAAAGAAAGCATGCATGCATAACATTATCACACCGCCTCCAGGTTTTCAGGAGGTTTTATGATTTGGATCACAGCCTCTAATGTGCTTTTATCTAGAGTCTCTACTACACAATCTCAGTATCATTTCACAAATAATTACTGTAAAATCAAGGCTGATCTTTTAATTCTAGACTAAATGAATCGTTTGCAACTTAAACTAGGAATTTGTTCTTGTGAACTCTTTTCTAAATACTACTGCATGGAAAGTTTTCATCTCAATGCTGAATCCCGGACAAATGTTTCTTTGAGAAAAAAACAGAAAACAGCATTAGTCTGCTGTTGTTGCCTGTGGACAGCCAGAGTTTTCACACTGCAGAGTTTATTCTCAGAATGGATTAAAAAAAATTTTCTGTATCTTAACAGTGGTCTCTTTCATTTTCATTCAAAGAACTTGGAACTACATGTTGGTCAACAACTACAAATTTGAATCAACTGAAGATCCGTTATGCAAATAATAAACTGACAAAGAAATGCACATCTGGAATATTTCTAATAATCTTTGGTTCTCAGACAAAAACAAGCCCTGCAGCTCTTCTTAACTCGAGTTTCTGCTGCTTGAAAAGCCTGAAATGCACAAAAAAACAAGTGAATGAAGAGCAGATACCATGATCGGCTTCTTGATGGCCTCCTGAATCTCCATGCGTTTCCGAGCGATAGTCTGATCCAGCTTCCTTTCAAAGGCCAGAAGATCCATGTAGGCCTGAGACTCGGGGACCAGATCTCGAATCTAAACATCGAGAAAAAGGGGAGTTTTTAATAACTCTCGTCACCTTTGATGGGTTGTTTTTACTCATGTCTGTTGGGTCAAACGTATACCTACCCTTTGAGGAAGAACCTTGTCAGCCATTTTGCGCCTTTTTGCTCTAAAACGACCAGAGAAGAAACGGTGAGCTCACTAACCGACAGGAAACAAGCCCTTCTGTGTTGCTCCTTGGTTAGCCAATTTCTCAGGAACTCAGTAAAAGACCATATTTGATTATCAAATACTAGGGAATAACTTCACAGTGCAATCACACGATCACAGCCAACGTTAGCTCTTTATTGAATCTTCCTGAGGTTTGTCAGGATTATTTGCTGCTCAACACACAAGAGCTGATCTGTTCTTTTAATCTAATTACACAGTACACCCCCCCCCCCGCCTCCTTCATTCAGGATGGTGCTTTAAGCAATTTGGCGTTCCTTAATAAACATTACTGTGTTGCTAAATAAACCCCAGAGCGCAGCAGATTCATTAAAGCAAAAATGTCGTTTCACGTCGCGGTACAGCACTTTCATAAGCGTGGCGTCACCAAGTGGTTTGAAGTCAAAAATAGCCTCTTGTGTCTGTTGCTTTGAAAGCCAAAGGCCAGTCATGAGACACTGGTCTCTTCGTGTCATTGGGAGTTTTAACACTGCAGCTGCTTTCAGAGATCTTCTTTAGGATCGTGACTTTAAGAAAACACACACTTAAAAAAATAGTTTGACTTCACTAATTAGCTCCTTTGTTAAGGAGATGCATCAAAAATAAAATGATTGGAATCAAAACTGATTTGGCTGGTCAGAAACTAAGAATCCAATCTTTTTTTCTGATCAGTGAATTTTGAGTTTAAGATAAAAATACTTTTGTCTGCCAAATATGTTCTACCCCAAACTCTTTGAGTGGCAGATTTAGCTTCACTTGGTTCAAATTTACCAAGGGAATGCTATATTATTGTATTTTGGGGAATAACATTTTCAAAAGGAATTTGTTTATTTACACCTACTAACGTTTTTGTAATACCACATATAAAAAAGCTTGAAGTTAAATGAGCAAGGAGTATTTTAAGCGATAGAATAATCCTTGTCCCATCATCCTATAAAAATTTTATGACAGAACCTCCAAACATTAAAAAATTAAGTATCTTGTTTAAAAGATATGAAACCTTTATAAAATTGATCAAATAACAGCTCCAATATTCCTGATTGTTTTCATTTCAACAAATAACAGAAAAAATATCACGTTACTTAATTTACAAATTATGCTTGTTTTGCATAATTTACCCTCTTCTTGGGCCTCCCAGCGCCTCCTGCTGCTGCTGCTGCTGCTGAAGGAAGCGCTTCCTTGAGGCGTCCATGCCAGGATGGCCCATGCCTGGACGCATCGGAATGCTGCCACCGCCGTAAGAAGGGCCCGGCATCTGACCCCCCATGGATCCTATCAGGCCCCCCAATCTGCTAGGAGGCATCCCAGATCGCTGGAGTGAAAAAAACAGGGTGATTGAGAAATAAAAGTATTGCAAAGATCTGTGCAAAAAAACATAAAATAGGTCAAACACAAAATGCAAAAACCTATAGCACTCTGTTGGTTCAGCAGTTGTAATAACCCTTCTAAGCTCCCCTCACTATCCTCTGCAGGACCATTTTCTCTGCCATACTGCAGTCAGAGTACAACCATGATTTCAAGTTTATTGTGAATGCCAAGACATTTTGGAAATCTAAACCCTTCTTTTCTGATTAGAAAAAGTTAATACTTCTATTTTTGACTGATTTCCATTACATTCAATCCAATATTCTGAATTAAAAATAAAAAGTCTATATTCTTTCAGCCACATGGCAGTAGCCCTCCTCTTCCTCAGCAGGGCTGCAGCAGGCCAAAAGAAAAGTGTAGGAATGTTAGCTTTAGTTACTCAGTTGGTCTTCAAACTCCTCTTTTGATCTCTTATTTGATATAATGGCATCGTATTGAATATTCCAGTTTTCATTTCTGACAAAAGACATGTGGAAGCCCAAGTGTTTATCAGTGCTAGAATCAAGAAATAATCTTCTCTGGGAGTTTAATGGTTGAGGGTTTTAACCCAAAGTAGGCAGGTTTCATTGGGGTATTAAAAAGTACAGAACACTGTAAAAAAAAAAAAAGTCTAACTATTCCAATGGTTTTAAAAGTGCCTGTAAAGATATTAAGTTGAAGGTAGCAGAGTGACAAGAGTTTTTAAGGGGTTGAGAATATTTGCAGTCTTGGAAAATGGACAGTTTTGTGCATGAAAATGAAAACTTCACAAGCCATTAGCAAAATAACTGAATGGAGGCTAGCTAAAATGGTAGAAAAAAACAATAAGTTGGTTCAATTTAAAACTGCTACTTTATGTTAAAGTAGTTTATTCCCTATTTTACCAACTACATGCAATAATAAAAAAGCATACTTTAAAATTATGCCTTAAGATTCAAATTATTTTAACTGAAATCAAAATAATTGTTGCTTATCTGCATCAAACTAAATTAAGTAAATTCTGCTGCGCATTTTTTGTTTCAAATATTTCAGCAGATACAGTTATGTAGTGAAAAACTAAATATGAATGGTGGGTGTTTATATATTTTGGATGGATATTATTTTCAGGTTTTAAGCTGAAAAATTATGAGAAAGTGTGGAACATGCGTCTTTATCTGATCGCAAGGAAAATAACTGAAGCCCCGCATGTTTTAACTGCCAAAAGAAATGTCTGCTGTGTTTGTGCATGCCAGTTTCAACAATATGAACCTGCAGATGGTATAAGTGGGATAATACATGCAGGCTTGCCCTGGGGTCAGATGGTGGCGATGATAAACTTGTTTTCACTAACTGACAGGATGCTAAGGGCAACCACGTGATATTTGAACACATTTATTGTACCACTTTTTAAAATATTTAATTATATGCAAAAGATCTTAAGTTTAATTAGGGAAAAAAAGTTACAGTAAAAAGTTGTGGCAATTTTAACAGATGGTAGGAAAGCACTGGAGAGGTCTTTCAAAGGCGGAAGTGCCATCAATAATGTGGCATTTTAACACATTGAAAATTAATTGTACTTCTGTAACTTTGTGTTAAAATCACAATTATACAAAGCAGCTCGAATTATAAATCTTAAGAAAAACACTGGCTTGATTCAGTAAGTAAATGGAGGTTAAATATACAAAAAGGGAAGTTCAAACCTGGTGGTATTGGGGAGTGCTGGTCAGGCTCCGGGGGTAACCAGCGGGAGGCTGCGGCATCCCAGGCATCCTCATGCCCGGGATGTGGCCAACATTCATGGGGCTCACAGCCGGATTCATCGGGGGAGCCGGGAAGCCCCCTCTTGATGCCATCTTCTGGATCCACAAGTGTTTGTTTTTTTATTTTCGGTTTTTTTTTTTTTAAGTTTAGAAAACTCAAAGAGGTTTTGGATGTGTAGATAAAAGTCCGGAAGGCTTTTAAAAAAGAAGCGGTCAACGTGAGCGAGCCTTCCGCCTTTCCTCCGCTCTGACAGCAAACACACTGTCAACGAAAAGCTAGCCGATGTTAGCTCGTTTCCGACCGTTTCGAGTTCCGGGGTTTTTCTGCGACTGTAAAGTCCCCTCACTTCCTCACTCACCAACTCAGAGCGGGCTGTTGTTCCTCACCTCCCGCCTGTGTTTACCCTCCCGAAACGGGCCCAACTTACACCGACCTGCCTGCCTCACCAGGCGCCTTCTCCAAAGCGCCTGACTTCAGACAAATTCAGAGTCCTAAAGCCAAATCAACTGCTCGCTCTGAGCACTGCCCACACACGAGACACCAGCGGTGCCTTCATGTACCGTCGGAAATATCGAACGTTGTCAGGCTTTCCGCACAGTTCCGATTTTTCTTAACGTCCGCACATTTTTCAATAGAAGAATGCTTTAACTTATTATTCTTTCAGAGTAATTATACCTAATTGTGAGATTAACGAAACTTGTATCCCCTCGCTTTCCCGTTTTAGGTCAATTGGAATTAGCAAAATTATTTCTATTAGCTAAATGCCTCACTAATGAGAAATTATTTACTATTACTGTTATCTTTAAAAACGAAAGTGATTTCCTCTGTATTGGGTTGCATTGACCTTTAAGATATCAGTCAAAACTTTTGGGGTTCCTTAGTTTCTCACAATACTTTGAGAAGCTAAGTATTGTTATACTTAGTTTATAGGACTAACATGTTATAGGAGAATAACATGTTATTATTCTATGTCAGGAATAATAACATGTTATTCTCCTATGTCAGGAGACATAGAACCAAGCATAGGTTCTATGTCAATGACACATCTTGCAGGATTTACATTTCAGACAATGGAACAAACAATAGATATGTGAGACGTTCAAAGCTTGTGATGTTGGAACCCTGAACCCTGTTTCAAACTTCTAAAACGTTCTGCTGTGTTTCTTGTTTCATAATCCCATCTGCTCTGTAATGTTCTCCAACAAACCTCTAGAGAGCTTCAAAGAACAGCTGGATTTATACTGAAATAAAATTACTCACAGGTGTACTCTATTTACTACAATGACAGACTTCTGAAGGTACTTTGCTAAATGTTATTTATGGGTAAATGGGGCTCAGTGCATATGTTTGCCAGATCTTTAGAGCTGAAAGTGACTCAGGTATCACTGGGTAAACTGGTTGTTAAAAAAAGGTTATTCTTTGGGGAAAAGGGGGGACAAAACAAAGAACCAATTACTTAACAATGAATACAAACCCAAAATAGAGTCAGTGTGAGGAAAACTACAGCATTATGTTGCGTAGACTTCTACTATGGAGTGAGTCATTTTAAATTAAGATCAGGTCCAATTGGTAATGGCTGCCCCCTGTTGGTCAGTTCGTTTTAGTCAGGCAAGAGCAAATCCTTCCGACAGGTAACAAATCATTTATTATGCTAGACAGATGAAAACAAACCGAGCCATGACAGCAGCAATTCGACTATTAGAATATTTACACTATCACATCACACCAAGGACAAATGGACAAATGTGACCCTTTACAATGTAAACATGATACAAAGACATATTTGAATGCTAGAAAACAAGCTGAGTCTATCCACCGAAAGAGAACCCAAAAGAAACCTGCTTTCTGCAGGCAACCTGCAGCCTGCGTGCAAAATCAGATGTTCAGTGAATGAACATTTCAAAACCAGTTTCCTCAGGCGAGCACCAAACAGTGTTGCTCACGCCGCGAACTGGAAAACTACAACCCCGACAGTCAATGTGGAAACAAAAGACAAACCATTTCCAATGATTGTCTTTGACATTAGTTCTCAAATAATTAGATTTTATTAAAAAAAAAAAAAAAAAAATGAGGAGATGTCAGCTCACCTACTGCCTGATCTTTTCTGTCTTATGAAATAAAATACTTTGTGCAGACTGTTGCACCAAACGCGGCCGTCTTCACTTAGCCTTTGGATCATTTCCAGACTCTTATTCTGTGCAGAAAAATTATACATGATGATATTCACTATTCAGGACAAAATATATATATAATTAAACAAATGAGAAAACATTGTTTGGTTCAATGATTCTGTGATTAAAACTAAAACAAATCCATCAAGAACAAAGTGGGAGGTTCAGGATTGCTTCTGCAGAGCAGCAGACACCACGAATGTCACCGATAACATCAACGTCAACGTCCGCTGGTTCGACAACGTAAAGAACCGAAGGGCTCCTGCTCTCCCTCGCGTTCTCTGCCTGTGTGTGTTCATCTACACAGTTCAAGAAGGTGTGTTTGTGGCCAAGTGCGTTACTGAGAGAAAGCCTCGTCTTTCATCAGCATGCGGGGACTCTCCTGGTTTTCCATCCGCCGTCGAGGACCCATCATGCCTGTGCAGAAATAAAAAGCAATGAGTCACTCCTGAAACACAACATACACTGTGAACTCTTAAGAGTCAATATGCACAAACTCTTTTTTTAATACATGATATTAGGAGAAGAAAATAACAAAACATAAAGACAAGTAGATCCTACATGGTCAATCAGCTCCAAACCCATATGAAAGGTTTACCCCTGTCCCTACCCACAGGCCTTGAAGAGGCAATGTACGAGTCTTTGGGCGGCGCATGAGCTTCATTGTCTTGATTGGTCTTACTGGCTGTACCTGGGAAGAAATGAATAAAAGGCAGAGCTGTTGGGAATTTCACTGCTTTCAACATTTTGTTGCAACACATTTTTCAAGTCAAAATGTCAGACTTCTGCAGAATCTAATGTTCATGTTTCTGTGCCCTTCTTAAGAAAAAAAGGTGCAGATTTTCCAGCAGTGGTCTGAGGAAAATGTCAACACTGTAGACTTTCAAGAAATGGACAGATGGAGGGATAGATGGTTAGATTAATTGAAAGGTAATTGCAAAAATGGATGGATGGACAAAAAATAATTGGAAAGATGGAGAAATGGAAGAATAGATGAACAAATGGATGGAAGGGACAGGCACAGATGGACGGGTGAACAAATGGACAGATGGATGAATAAATAAAATGCACTGGGGAATAGACTTAATATAACTTTAGGGAACGGGTATAGAAAATAAAATATCGAAACCTTATTTCTATCACAATTCTTCTCAAAATCTGGATAATATAAGTAAATACTTTATTGTAAACCACCTTACAGACTTCTTCACACATCTAAACTTGAGTTCACATCAATTTTTAAAGATTTTTCACAAAGTTAAAGTGTTAAGATATTTAACTGGGCGTCTTAAGAGCATATTTGGTACTTAGATTAATGTTCCAAAACATATATCAACCAAATGGCATTAAATAATAATAATAATAATAAAGATATGTTTACTTACTGCTTTTATGCTTGAATGATTTGGATCTTCTTGGTGAATTTGGATTCTGAGGAACAAAAAAAGAAGAAACAATTAGGGCTAATATTTGGTTTGGGTTAAGAAGTCAGGACAAAAAATTCTGAACACGTTCATGAATAAAACAGATGATTAAAAACAATATGTATTTAAGGGTAAAATAAAAGCACCTTATCCGACTTTCTTTTCTTTGCTGTAAAATAAAAAAACAGATAAGGAAAAACAGAAAATCTGCAGTGAATCAGTTTTCGAGGAACATGAAGAAAGTCCAAAGCTTCACCTTTCTTTTCTGCCCCGTAGGACCAGTCGTTGTCGTTGACGTCGTCGTTATCTTCTTGGTCACTCTCCGACTTATTGTTAGTGTTGTTACCAGTAACTATTCTGTAAAACAGTGAGAGATAGCAGCATTACTCATGAGAAATAACACAAAACAGATTCCAGTAAGAAACCATGAACCAATCAGAATCACAGATGGAATTGGAGATAAACACGATGTGAACGTCTGAGCCGATGCTGGTCTGCGCTTCCTGTTTTGCCTTCGCACCTGCGGTTAGCAATGCGGCTGCTGTTGCGTCCCATCCCCAGGCATTTCTCCAGGTGCGGCGCGAAGCGAGACGCCGCAATGCTCCGGTTGCAGTTGGGACAAAAACACTCTTTGTTTTTCCACTGGTTGTACACTTGGCCGAACACGTCCAGTCCAGGCTGGTCCACAATTTCTGAAAGCGATTCAAATCAAGAACCTTGAATAAAACTGCCATCAAATCTCAAACTAAATACCTTGGGGAAAATTCTGCATTTAATCAGAGAAGATTTAGTCAGTGAGGAAAAGAAAAATAACTCAGATTTTCCAAATCAATCATAGTTTTCATAATTTCTGTCAACAATAAATCTAAAACTCTTAAGTCTGTGAGTTTAAAAAATTAATTCTTGGATCCTCGTTCAGTTTTATTATTGCTCTAACTTCAGATAATAACTTATAAAGTTTAAGACACATCTGTATTACACGCAGGACATGTTTTCTTGTCATTTCTATTTTGAACAATTGATAAGAGAAATAGTCATATTTTTACCTCAGATAAACAGAAAAGCATGAATGGCAAAATAAATGTTTCTAGTTACATTTCTAGTGAACAATTCTTCAATGCAGCACATCTTTTCATTGAATAAATTACTTTAAATGAAATATAATCTCAAACAGCATGATTTGGAGAACTGATTCATTTATTGTCGGGTTTTTAAACATCTTTAACAGAATCAACACAAATTTGTGTGCATCTGCATATTAGCTATTATCTGAATGTTCGCTTGTTTGACAAACTCAGATTTTTGTGTTTTGCTTTTCTTCAGTGATGTAATATAACCTTTTTGCAAGGTCAGACAGGTAGTGCTCACCAAAGTCCCTCATGCTTTCTTGGTCCGTGTCATCCAGGAAGAAGTAGCCCTGCTTCACAGCCCGGTGGACCTCAAAGCAAAGACCCAGACATGCGTCCTCCACCAGGTCAGACAGGATGTCCTGAGCCATTGCCTGCCAGGGACAACATGTGGTACATTTTTGTGGCTTGTCTGAGGTGAAAAAGTCTTAACATGACCTTCTTCCATCACTCCAGAGTTCAATCTTTTTGCTCATTTGCAGGTTGAAACATTTTTCTCCAGTTACCCTTACTGACTGAACAACTTTTCAGTCCTAATTCTTTTAGTTTTCTTTACATTGAGGTGTGAAAACACTCCTCGTTTCACTGTTAAGCACAGTTCTAGTTTAGTTTTTCTTTGATTTGACCTCACCAAACTTTCCAGTGATCACCCAGGATTTATTTTCTGACCACATTTCCTCTTCAGAGATGACGATTCCCCTCTTTCGCGAGTTATCAACAACAAGTTGGACAGTTCTCAACCCAATTTTAGTACTTTCCTTAAAGGTTTTCTCTGCTTGATGCCAGTGATTTTACTCTCCTTAAACAACCACAGGATGCCTTTTCCACATCCAATAGGAGACTTGCACTCATTTGCTATGATGTTTGGCATCATAGTTTGGGTGGGTATTTCCTTTTAAATCATGAATGAAATCATCATTTGAGAAAGTTCCTTTTTGCCTTTTCACAGGTTTGGTCTGATATTAAAACGCCTTTGATGACACCTGTTTGCAACAATGCGTCATCACCAACACCCCACCACCACCGTACCTCCAGCTTGCTGTTGTCCAGGCTGGACACCGAAAGCTCCTCCATTTTCATTTGCCAGATCTACCAGATGAGCAGACGTTGCTGTGTTCATGCTGTAGCGCAGCAAGCATCGGCCAGAGCTGGGCTGCTGCAGGAGGGAAGCACAGATGCCCGTCGGTCACTGAGAGAGGGATGCAGGTACTCGCAACGGAGCGGAGGGGCTGCTTCCCGCACTCACAGCCTGATAACAACAAGCACACAGACACAAAACACGAAAAGGAAAGTCAGCGGAGTCCAAAACACGGCGCGAGTCCTCGACACTTCCCAGCAGCCCCGAGTCTTGCCATTCAATGAAAGGAGCTTAGCTTGAAGCTGGAGGAAAACAAAGAGCGCGGCTATGAATAGGCTGGAGGCAGAGAAAATACCAGGAGGTAACAGGAGAAGCTGCGTCAACAGCCAATGCGGCTGCAACGCAGAAGATGTTGCGGTTGCAAATATAACAGCGATAATATATATATATATATATATATATATATATATATATATATATATATATATATATATATATATATATATATATATATATTAAATTGTTTCGCAGTTGGAGGAACATCCAACAGTAGCTAGGCTGCTCGTCCCTGAAGCCAACACTGCTGCTGCTGCAGTGCGGCTGTGCGCCTCCGCGCTCCCTGGAAGAACCTCCGGCTCCCAAAGTTCCGGTTCTCAGCCCCCAGATGCAGCCTTCCCGGCGGGGAATATTGCTACCGCGCTACCAGCAAAACCTTAATTGAGTTTATTTACCTATTTCGACAGGCATCCATCTTTACTAAGCGTTCAGGCAGAAACAATCACTCTCTGCACGAGTTCCACCGATGGCCTCCTGTGCCGCAGATCATTACTCTAATGCTTTCACTGTTTGCCAATTCTGCTCATTTGAAAGCCCGCCAGAAATAAAAAGCGACACAATTAACACAATTTTTACTTTTCTTTCATTTGCAAGATAAACTATTAAGGAGCTTAATGGAAAACCGAACTAAAATTATGCGTATTTTAATAAGCGCCCGTCTCAGGCAGAAGCAATCGATCGATCTCATCAGGAGTCTCTCAGCTGCATCGATTCCCAGCTCATTCAGTCTGTTGCTGCTTTGATCAAATCCCCCTTTTAACAATTTAACGACCATTGACGAATTTAATGCACGTCATATTTAAAGATATGTAGTTTCTTTTTAGAGATATAATAGTTCAACCACCTTCTGTCAAGGTGGTCGGTTTTAGTATGTTACAAACAAAACATTTTGTAAAATTTCACTGAATAAATTAAAAGCATTTATGTAGATTTACTTACATGTAGAAAATATTTGTAGGTGTTTTACTACAACATAAGGAGGCAAATTATATTTAAAAATTAACTGCCACTAAGGCTGCAGCATTAGATCTTTTTTATACCAATAAAAGCACTTTTGGTTTTGTGTATGTTTCCTTCAAACTATGGCTCTCAGTGTATTTTTCTAAATTGTAAGACATAAACATAAGTTGTATTATTATAAAATTTGCAAGATAAATTACCTCTATTCTTTAAGCTGTTTTGTTTTTAAAGAAAACTTCCACACCTCTTAAACAAAAACACTTAATCGGCCTTTAACTGAAATAAAGATACAATTTGCCAGCGAAATTATTTATATCTGTTCTATATGTTTCCTTTTAAAAAAGCCCACAAATCCCAAATAAATTTTTCAGTATTTCTTTAATTAAATCATTCCTGTCATGTCCCAAAAATAACAACAGAATTTCTAATTTACATTAATTACATTCTCAATTCTCCTACATGAATCTTAATTTTAAACAGTTTAAATCTTTCTTACCAGGAGCCGATGAACTAAAAAAAAAAAGCTGGGAAAATGTTAAATTATCACGGCGTGAACGAGGAAATGACCGTCTCTATTCTACTGTAATTTTCCTTCTTGACAGTCGATATTTAGAAAATGGTGAACGAAAACTGGTAACATGGTTACCAGGAACGCACTCTAAAACTATAAAAATACTCTTCATGTCGCTATATTAACTGCACAAGTAAACATTGAGAAGCATCTCTGCCACACAAATGATGTAACTTTACAGGCAGCATTTCTTCAGTTGATTTGAAAGCGTTATCTAAGTTTGCCTATCGCAGTGTGAAGGTTCTGCTTCTATCCATCAGCGATGCATCTCAAACATGTTGCAGTCCTCGTCACTTTCATCCTAAGGACCAGAAAATGATAGAATTTAATAAATTACTTTTTAATTACACTCTCAGCTACAAAGTGACTCATTTAGAAAAATTTAACAATTATTCTGAGTATATTTATTGTTTCCAACAGGAAGAACCATCGACATCACCTCATAGGAGCTCCAAATATCATCTTCACTGCTGATCTCTGTGATGTCTTCGTCCTCCGAATCCTGAGTACCAAAACAAACAGGAAGCAAAATTACCGCTCAGCCTGAGAAACCTCTTCTTAGCTCACAAGTCAAAGAGCTGCATTTGAATTCAATTGGATGACGTACATTATGACCACATTTAATTTCCATTTTAGATTAAAAGAAGAATTTTTTTAACTGGATAGAATATATGTGTTTTATTCATATAACTTACTGAAGGTTGACTCAAACATAGCTCTTCTCTCTCGTTCACCAGATTTTTTGGGGCATCGAGGAACTGCAATTTCTGCAATGCAAGTTGGAACATGATTTCCAGAAAACCAACTTAGAAAACACTGGTGAATTTCAAAGTACTCACGTTGGGATTTTGTTTCAAATATTTCATTTGCTCTTCTGGGGTCAGTTCCTGCACAGAGAATGAAAAATGGATACATTTACCTCCCAGAACATTTGACAAATCCAAAGTGAAGACGGACATTTTTAAACACCTTGAACCACTTTTGCAGGTTTTCTGAGTATTGTTTCAATTTTAAACGCTTATGTTCTTTGTAGCGTTCCTTCTCCTTTATAGGGAGCTTGTGCCAAAGTTTCTTAGATTTGGCAGAAGACATCTTCTGAGATTTGGCAAAGTATGTGAGTAGATTTCTGAAAAACAGAGTTAAATTAGTCAAACAATCTTTTCAGGGAACATTTCGGAGGTTTTGGTTATACACTCACTGGCTGGGCATCTTGGGTTCACGGGGTGACCTCGTCCTCACAGGCTAAAACAAGAGTTCATGTGAAGTGAAAATCTAGCACAATAGCAGCCAGTACAGAAGGATTCACACCTCTTCAACTTCAATTTATTGGGATTTATTTTTGTCGTTTCAAAAAGTAAAACTGATATCACATAAATCCATTACATGTGAAGTGAAATATTTCAAACTATATCTTGTATTTTCTGTGATTTAAACCTTATTCATAGGATTGCGTGTATATAACATGAGTAACTGAAATTTAAAACATTAAAAATATCCGTAAATCAAGTGTTTATTGAGTTTATTAACAAGGAAACTGTTAGATTTCATCTTACCACAGGCTTCACCTTCAGGAATCTGATATCGTTTTCTTTAATGAATTGCTGCTTCTCTGTCTCATCAAAGCGCTGAGGAACAAACAAACCGTCACACAACGCCTCTTCCTGTTAAATCTAGAAAAGTCTCAACTTACATCTAAATATTCCTTCAGCTTGGCATTATACTCATGCTTCATCTAAAAATGACAAAAAAAAAAACATTTAGTGTATTTTTAAGTCAAAACAACTATGTTCTTTTTTTGTCCTATGTTGGTACCTTTAGACAGCGTATGTAATACTCATGCTTCTCTGCTGCATTCAGTTTTGTCCAGCGTTTCTTCATTTCACTGAAGAAATCTGAACCCAATGAAGTTTTGTTTTCTGCAGCATTCTCCTTGATGAACAGACACTTACCATCTCTGAAAATATGCAGAAGTTCAGAAAATTAGACAAACAGCAACAAAAATCTGGAAATAATGAGATTAAAGTTCTAACCTAACAAACCAAAGTTTGAGGCTGGTTTTAATGGGATCGAGTGAAGGTTTCCCAGTCAAAATATGAATACAATTATCAAACCTTCTGATTTTAAGCAGAATAATAATAATAAAAATGCTCCTAGCAACTTCCTGAGCTGTCTATTGCAAGCTTTATGAGTGTTAGTGTTCAGAACATTTTCAGTGTGAAAAAATAAGCTAGTAAAGAGACAGTTCAATTCATTTTAAGAGGTGGTTAGACAAGTAAAAATCTGCAGTCAGAGCAATCTCAGTTTGGTGAATGATGGAGAGATTTTCAGTGCAGAGTCATGCTAACAGCAGTTATTTCTGCAAGTCTCATTAAACTAAATTTGAGACTTTTAAAGGCCTTTTCAGACCGACAATCTTTGGACCCACTTTCATGAAAAGTAATAAGTTACTTAAAATCTATTCACCTTGATAGTTAAAAATGTGAAAACATGATCAACAAAATAAACCACTTAAAATATTGCTTTTTACTAACTAAAGTAAAAAATGTGAGAAAAAACAATCTCTTACAGTGGTGGCTTCACAGGCAGGCCGTCCTACAGAGAAAAATAACAGATTTATATAAGAGCGGTCAAACATGGGTGAAATGTTTCTCACCCAGCAAATCGAGCAAACAGCATGCTGAGACAAGGCAGGATGGAAAACTTGAACTAAAGCGGCACTTGAGGATTGGAGTTGCAGACCCAGGATTAAACCATGTAGAATTCAGAAGGCAGTTTTATTTGGCTATAGATTTCCAAATCAATATAGGAATTGGTATTTGAAGTTGGTAAGTAATAGATGATCTCTCAAGTGAGATTTTAAATCAAAGTGTGACCAATCTCATTAAAAGCTTTTTCTTGTAACTTCAGGTCAATTTATTTACATAAAAAAGTATACAAACAACAGATACTGGCCCAGGTGTTGTACAAAAAGCAATAAATCAACAATTAGAACAGAAACATTTTATTCAAAAGATGCTTTAAAACAAAATGCAATTAGACTCCATGTATGTACTCATTAGGTATTTACCCTTCTGTGGAGGAGAGGGTTGGAAACCATCTCTTCTGCTTCGGCAACGAGCTCCGACATGCTCCGCAATTTGCGCATCTAAGCAACAATAACAAATGTATCACACCTTCTACCAAAGTTTCCACATTTTGTCACAATGCAACCTCAATCTGCAGAGTATTCTACTGCGATTTTGCATGATAGACCAACACAAAGTAGTGCAAATCAATTAAGTGATGGGAAAAACAAATGTTTTGAGTAATTCAATCTCAGCTGTTCTGACATCAGAGAACAAACAGCACCAAACTTAGAGGAGAGCTCACCTTTTTCAACACCTTTTGCCACTTATCGTGGCATTCCTTTGCAGAATAGGGAGGAAATGCTGTTCTGTCCCAGTTCACAGACAACAGTCCCATCTGATAACTCGTCGTCTTCTCACTTTCTGGGGTGTTGCTCCTTATACGGCCAACAAGCTTCAGGAGGTTTGCGGTGGTCCATACTACAGCACATTTACAGAACATACTCACTTAACCTCAATTTACCAGCAGCAAGTTTTCATGAGGTCAGTTTTCATTATACCCACCAGCTTCTGCACCGTCCATTTTACTGTCACTCTTCTTCTTCTTTTTTTTTACACCAAAACGTCTTTTCAAGACTTTTAAATGAGTCGAAGTAACAGGCAGTAGTTAAAACATGAAACCTAAAAGCAAACTTTAAAAATTAGATTGTCTTGTCAACCTAAAACAGCCTTTACAAAAACTAACATCACGTTGGTCAGTTTTGAAACATCAGCTAAACATCGGTCTGTGCTAATGGACGGAACTCTGGTTGGGACGTCCAATCAGAGAGGAGAACTAAGAAACGTCACTTGGGCACTGGAAACACCAGCCAATAACCGAAGAGCAGTGCAGCTTGAAGAATGTCAGGTAGTCGCCCCCTACTGGCCCGGACAGCGAAAAGCCACGTGAAATTAAAATGATTTAATGATTAAAATATTAATATTAAAATATTTTAAAATAAATATTTGCAAGTTGCATGTTATACTCTGAATAAAAACTGAAACTTCATAACTTAAAAACATACATTTTGCATAATCATTTAGATTCCCTAGACTGCATCTATTTCTCGATAGCTTTATAGTTTTCTTGCGTTACAAAAATATATTTTGTGTTACTGTAGTTCTTTTTTTTCATGGTTGTTTTTTATATGCCTCTGTATGTTATTTGCCTGTCACTTTGTCGCCAATTAGAGGATAGGCTCTGCAGTCAAATCCAATAACTTACGAGTTCAGATAAGGCTCATTTATCAATTTAAAAGTTCCAACTAAAACAACATTGATAATCTAATTTAATTAGATGAAAACCAAGATAATAAAAAAGCAACATAAATATTTTATTGGCACATAGTTTCTGGATCATAAAGCAGCAACAACAAACAAATCTGTAACAGTTGAACATCTAAACAGAAAAAAAATTAGACTTCATTAAAGCTACCTCTTCAACTTCATACAATTTAAATAAAAAAAACATTTTTCTTATGAATGACATGAAAATATGTAAGCATTCTTATATCCAGTAGTTGGAAACATTACAAGCAAAGTCCAAGCCAAAGATTGCTGTTTCTTCCATCATAGAAACCAGGTGGTTGAGAATCCCCATGTGGATTTGTGATCAATGATTCGCCTTGAACGTGTTGCCATCCTTTCTAGTTTCGCTCTCAACCTGATGATAAAAACATAATTAATAAATTGATGCAAAATGTACTAATAAGATGGATTCTAAATGTACTTTATACATCAAAAATATTTACATTCAATCCTTTAAGACGACTAGAATTAAAGCTGAGGATGCCATGGCTTTTGAATCTTTTGTAATGTAAAACAATGGCCGCCCATCAGTGGGGGGATTTGAAAGCAACACCTAAAACACTCTGCATACTTGTGTGATGTCACAGTAAAATCAAAAAGATCAATGAACACATTAGGAGAAGTGACTGATTCCTCCTTACGTTTCAACTTCCTCTTTCCTGATGGTGCATATATTATTGCTAAAACAAAAATGTTCAAGCAGTCTTGAACATCCAGCCATGATTCAATCCAGGAAGGAGACGGGTTCTCTGACCAGAGATAAATGTCTTTCAGTAAAAAAAAAAAAAGTACTTTACAGACATCGGTTGAAATGCCACTCAAGAGAGGAAGAAGCCATTACTCCAAAAACAAGGATTTCATTTATTTTTTTTTTTGCAATCAAAATTAGTGATTTTGTGGAGCTAATGTCAAAAAGAATCATGACGTGAAACAACCTGCAGATGTGAGTAAACAGTCACTTAAACCCAAAGTTTTTTTCTTTCACAAAATTTGCAACTACCTAAAAATCATACATTAGAACAAACAAAATAATTCTGAGATCCTTTTATTTTCATAAATTTCCACAATCACAGAATTGCAAAAAACTGAAGGTACTGCGTAAGAGACAAGAACCTGATTATTGGAGACACGTTGTCTGGTCTAATGAAATTAGACTGGAAGTATTTATCTATAATCAGCAAGTAAAAAAGTTGGAAAGCTATTTAAAGCCATGTGAATAGCCTAAAAGAAAATTGCCATTTATTTTGAGAAGCTTGTGAAAAATGTTTGACATTTTAAGTTCAAAATGGAATTCTATCAAATATAAAAAGAAATGTAGTTAAACTTAGTGGCATTTAGCAAACAGAAATAATTTGGAGAAAACTATCTGACCTAAAAGTTTGAGTTTAATGTGATTTAATGTCAGACAGAGAAACAGATGGCCATGTGGTTTATGCAGCGTATAAAGTAAACAACCTTGCTCCTCATAATTTCTTCTTCTTCTTCTTTCTCCTTCCTCTTGTTCTACTTGTCTTCTCTTCCTCTGGGTCCTGTGTGTCAAAAACAAACAAAAACTGAACATACATTCATTCCCTATCTGTGTATTCCAGTCATCTATTTTCATTTTCATGAAATTTATCAATTGCTGCCAAATGCATTTCAGATCAGCTTTTTGTTTCTGTGCATTAAATTAAATTGAGTCTGCTTCAATTTTGATTTAGAAGCTAATCAAAATTGTGTCACCATTATATTTATACTTACTGAAGCTAGGTCAGCAGACTCATCTATATATTTCTGGAGAAAAATCACCTTCTGTAAAACAGAAGATGATACGATTAGAAACTTTCTTTCATGCATCTTGAAATAAAAAATTTAAAAAAACATTAAAAGGACTTACATCAGGTTTTTTCTTCAAGTAAACCCTCTGATCCTTTTGAGTCAGAGTCTACTCAAATAATGCAGAACAAATTTAACTCTCAGCCAAAATTTCAAACAGTGAAGTTAAAATGAATGACTGGATGAATACCTGGAACCACGCTTGCAGCTCTTCTGTGTATTTTCTCATATTTTCCTGAATTATTTCAGCATATTGAGTCTTCTTCATTTCTGAGAGCTCGTGCCACTCTTTCTTGGCCCTTTCTATGCACTCTTTTCTTGGCATAGATTTCCAGGCATGTTTCAACATATCTGAGTGAAAATATATAAACCCAGATCTGAAGGAAAAAAATGCAACAGTTTCAGGTTGGATTTTGAGAAAAAAATTATTTTGGTTACACAATGTGGGGGGAAAAAAAATTTCCTCCATTTTTTTTCCCCCTGTTTTTGCTTTTAATTACACTTAAATGTTTCAGATAATCAGAAAAATGAGAAACATAACCTGTGCAAAGAAAAGGTTTATTTTAAATGTCAATTTTGATTGAAAAAAGTGAAACTTTATTTTCTAAATCTAATAAATTGATGTGTCACCGTTGGAGAAAACAACTACAATCAAGATACATTTAGCAATTTTTTTTAAACAGCATTTTATATACTCACTGGGAGGGCATCTTCGGCTCACCCGGTTGCATCACGTATCGGTCCTACAGTGAAATAAACAAGGAAAATTTTAGAGGAAATTCCCAGAATGAGGCCTTGAAATTAGACGCCTGTCTCTTTAAGAAGCTCCTTCTGATTCCGCCATTCCACCTTCAGCATGTCATCACAACAGCATTTATTTGTTACGCTGTTTTCAAACATTTTTGGAGCGATGGACTGAGAAACAGTTCAAATAAGTCCTGCAGATGTGCAGTTCCACCAGGTGTCTACCAATTGCTGCTGCTAGTCTGGAGGAGCTGGGTGGAGAAGACATGGGGAGCGGGCTCTGAACTGTATTTTGACGTACGAATTTATGTAAATAAAGTTAACGAGAGAATTAAACCCCAGGTTGCAAATTAAATGATATGCTAATTGCAATTAGCATATTATAATTGTATTTTACGACAATAATAAAAGTCAATTAACAAATGCTGAGTCCTTAAACTCAATTCAGAAAGCTTTGGTGGTGAAATGTGAACATAAATTAATCCAGATTTAAATCTGAACAGAACAGAACTTTGCCTCTTGATCACAAGAGGCAAGGAGAATTCTACGGCAAGCCATTTTGGTCTTTAACTTGGCACTTTCCAGCAACCCCTGGCATCTTCTGAACACAGTTGAAAGTGCCACATGGCGTTTATTAGTGCCACTACATGTTTAATAAATGCCAACAAACATTTAATAGGAACATTGAAACATTAAAGCACCACAAGGTGTTAATTAAGCATCTGGTAGCACTTAAATAACTCCGCCCAACTGTTTTGACAGCCAGTAGTTTTGAATCGCAAGTTCAGATGTTCAAACATAAAAAAAAATTTAAAAAAAGATGCACACACAATGTTTGTCGGTAGGTTAAACATTAAATTTTAAGAAGAACATCAGTTTTTTGATGCGCCTCAGAAATGGTTGCTGGGTTTGAATGTCATCACTTCAACACCATTGAGCTCAAAGACGCACTCACCACCTCTGTGAGTTTCAAACATCCGAGAAAAAGTACAAAATGAAACCTTACCGAAGTCTTCTTTGGGATTTTGATCCCTTTTTCCTTGATAATCTGCTTCTTCTCCTTCTCATTCAACTTCTGAAGAACATAAAACAAAGCGAAAACAAGTGACTGTTTCCGTGACGACAAAGCAGATCTTACTGCGGAAATGCTTAAGGAGTTAAACACACTCCCTCAAAAAAAAAAAAAATATTGCAGTTGAAAACTCTCAACCTTACTTACATCCAGATATTTCATCAGCTTGGCTTCGTATTTTCTCTTCATCTGAAATAACAAACTGTGCTTAAACTTGAGGTAAGAAAAGATGTCATTCTTTTCTTGTTGGACAATTTACGTTGTTAATACCTCTGCGCAGCGTTTATTGTACTTCTGTTTCTCATTTTCACTCAATTCTTTCCAGCGTTGACTCATGACTCGAATAAAACTCGCTCCATGAGTAGTCTCGCCTGCTTTGCCTGGCTGAGAGTGTTCTTTGAGGAACAGAGCATAACCATGCCTGAAAATACAGAAAAAAAAACAACATAATGACCAAATTGTAAAATCTAAAAAATAAAAATCCAACACAAAGTGAAAAAGACTCAAAATATCTAATCATGGTTTGAATTTGATAAGGTTTTTTCGTACCTTCGTAAGGCTAAAATAGCTTTACTACTTTGTGTTGCAGAGAAAAAAAAAAAGACTATTGATCAGAGGTGGGAAGAGAAACCAAAAATATACTCAAGTTGAATTACAAAGTATTAATTAAAAAATATATACTCAAGTAAAATTTAAAACGTATTTGGTAAAAAAGAAAGAAAAGCATTCCCAAGTTCAACACCATTGAGCTCACAATGGTTTGCACACATACTGAGTGAGAATGTGTGCAAAGATATGTGCAACTTCAAGTATTTTCAAGAATAAAAGAAATCATAAGGAGAAATTATCACAAAATAACAAATCCAAGAAGAAAACATTTCCAAATAAAATTTCTCACAACTAGACCTTCTAACTTTATCTAGACAACGATTTTTATACAGTGAATTCATGCAGGTGTGGTCACTTCAGATTTTTTTTACATGATTGTATATTAAATGTGATTGCAATAATCGTCTATGGATTGATTTTAAAGTTGTTGAGCAATGAGAGTTGGAAAAAAAAAAATATGTTACAATAAAGACAGTTTACTTGTAATAAAATGAAAGATCAAAGCGGTGGACAGTGAGTCTTACTTACCCAGGTGGTTTCACAGGAAAGTTTTTGTATTTGCTGTAGCCTTCACCTCCCTTCAAATGAATAAAAAAGTAACAGATACTTAACCACTAACACTGATTCTACACATTTGTCAGTACAAAATAGTGCAGTATTTTTTAATTTTCTTCTTAACACGTTACTGTTTATCTCTAACATACAAAAATTCTTAAACTAGAAACCCCAAAACAGAATTTATTCTTTCAGTCTGTTTTTCCTGCCCCGTTTATCTTTTTCCCCCAGTTTTTCTTTTAACAAACAAATGATGATGAAATCCTAATTACCAAGAAATGCAAAAAAAAAAAAGGTCAACGTAAACACAACTTGATAAAACAACACTTGAAAGGATTAATACGTTTCTCAAAAATATTCAAGGTGAGCAATTAAAAGGCAACTAACGCAACTTAAATATTAATCAATGTGTCTTGCCATTTGAAAACTTTTTTAAAAATCAGGATTTTTTTTCTTCTTTTAAGTATAAGAATAAGGGATCATTTCCAAAAGCAACATTTGTTCATACTATCTTTTCTAATCATACTTAAATACATTTAGAATGTGATAAAAAGTACTCTTTCCTAGAATGGAGGAACCATTTACCAATATTTACTGTTAATCAAAGCAGAACAGAGTAGGACAGTTTAAACCTGATAACCATGTGAGCAACAACCAGCACTTCCTGAGAAAGAGAAAAATCACTCACACCTTCAAGGACGGTCCTTTTCCTTTTTTTGGCCTTCTTAGAAGTAGGAAGACGCAGATTGTTGTCTTTGCTAAACGACAAAAGATCTTGCTTTATATTAAGTTTAGACCGGCAATTTTGCCCAATCAAATGTGAAAACCAAAGTTGCTTTTCTACCAAAAGTTCTGTATCTTTCTGCTGTATTCTTCAAATGCAATGCTGTACTTCTTTGCATCTTCAGCCTAAAGAGCAAAAAAATAGTAGTTAAATGTCAGTTCTTGAGATATTAAGTACTGTTTTACAAACAGGCTCTCTACAGACAACCTACTTTATATTTGTCTGAGAGGTTTTCATACTCCTCGGAAAGGGCCTTTGTGATTAATGCTGCATTCATCCCTGGATTTTTCCTCGCATACCTGGACATATTCTTCCTAATATAATCCCCTTTTGGAGGATAAGGCGGTTTTGGGAGGTCTGGGTGAATCTGCAAAACAAATAAACCATACATTTACAAAAACAAGGATGTATTATCATCCTGGGAACATTTATACTAAATAGTACAAAACTACAATACAGTCACACGAGTTTGAAGGTTGATCACTTACATTTTTGTAACAGAACGGGGTTGAAAGCAAATCTTCAGCTTCATCAAGGAGATCAGGAAGGCTGCGATATCTGCGCATCTGAGGAACAGCAACAATAGAGAGAGGATCAGATATGCCACATTCAAATTTTTAGCAGAACAATGTTGCACTTCGCTTATTTTACAGTTTTTGTGCGTTTCAATAAAAGGAGGGTTGATTGTGAGTAATTTAGGCTAATTTATCTTGGCGCTAGTTCAGAATCTGAAGTATTTCCACTTCATACAGGTAAATAAAACAAAATAATACAGATGTGCTTGATCTGTGCATCTAATGAATGGATGGATGAATCCAACATTTAGAATATATGATTATTGAATATATGATCAGTTACTCAGTAATTCAGAAGCCTGTTTACCAAATACCTTTTTTACTCTTCCTTGAATAGTTTCTCGGATTATTACTATTTACTTTTATTTCAGCAAAAAATATGTTAAAGTAGTGCTACTCTTATTTGAGTAAAATGTTTGTGTACTCTGCAGAAAATCCAGCATCTAAATAAACATTTAAAGCTTTAGCACAGTGCTCACCTTCTCCATCAAGCTGTTCCATTTCTCCTTGCATTCACCTGCAGAAAATGGGGGGAATGCAACTTTATCCCAGTCTACAGCTTTCAACCCTCGGATGTAATTGTGCGTTTTGTCATTTTCTGGGAGGGTGTCCTTCAGAGAAGCAATGAGCTTCTGGAGGTTTTCCTGCGTCCATCCTGCAGATTCAGCCCCTTCGCACAGAAAACCGTTGAATGAGCTGCTAAATTACTGAGGCAGCAGTAGAAAGAAAGACGCTTCAGTTAGCCGTACTCACCTGATTCGCCATCTTCACTCATTTTAAAATTCAAGCGAAAAATGTTGAAAATGTGAGAAACGAACCTGAAGGATTCACAAACTTTGTCCGCTCTATTTCCGGTTATCGCCAGAAAACCAGCAGGGAAATAACAACCGTCTCATCATTCATTCAAACTGTTGCAAAAGTAACGACCTGAGACGCATCTACAATCTGTAGAAACCACATGGCGAGTGTTTCTGTTTAAATACAACTTTTTCCTGCTTCTTCTTCTTCTTCGGTTAGCAAGCAACGTATTGATGTGCATTACTGCCATCTACTGGAGTGGAGTTTGGACCGGGATGCTGCATGTTTAATGGAACTTCCGTATGAGCGTCCTTGAAGGCGGAGCCTTTCAGAGGAAACAGCCAATCACGAACGAGACTATAGAAACGTCGCTAAGCAACGGGAAAAGACATTAACCGTGGAAGACCCTGTCACTAAAAATGTATGACAAAGATCAACTTTTTAGATGGTTAGAAAGAGTGATAAGATAAGAGATAAAAATAGGATGTTTTCAGATTTTGCCTTCATAAGATTTTATAAAAATGTAATAATACATTTAAAATAAATGAACTTTTTTTTTTTTTAATAAAGAGGTAGTATTACAAAACTAGGTCATACAGGGTTAAATGAGAATGTTGTGTTTAAAGTGGTAGAATCTGGGAGCACTAGAAAACAACATGAAACTTGCTTTTTTTATTATTCTTTTTTTAATCAACCACTTTTTATCCTTGCGAAAGTTTCACATCCACATATGTAAAGTACTCAAAACGTATTTTGTATACATTTTGTACTTTTAAAAAGGAAGTTAAAATGTATCTGGAGACCAAATCTGCTTTGCATGACCTTAAAGGTGGAAAATTTCTCTGAATTTAATCTATTAATCTATTAGATCTGACCTGGACCACATTTTTTTTCCCCAGTAAGTATGTGTGTCTGTTTTGACAATCAGCTGGTGACCTCATGGTTTTGAATGCGTCTCTTCCTTAGGATGACTACCTTTTAAAAAAACATTTTAAAAAATTAATATAAAACACACATCTTGTGTTCTAGTAGTGGTGTAAAAAGCACATTTTCTTAGTATAACTTCAACAACTTCAGGGTTGGCTTTCTGCTTGTTATTCTGTTACAGTGATGTAATAGAAATATAATACATCCTTTTGCAACCCTTAAACTTTTATGATGAAGGTGTCATGTGTTGGATTTGTTTTCTAAATTCAGTGATGAATAGATTTGATGTGATGCACCTGTAACTCCAACAAAAGGCTAACCAACAAGACATAGAATTAATACATTTTCCTTTAATATTTACATTTGAGAAGTCAAAAAGATAGCAACTGCAAGCAAAAAAGTGTTTAAAAACACAAATACCGCCATCTTTTGCATTGCCAAAGACCACTGTTGTCCTATGTTAAAGCCTGCGTTCATTTTGCTGCACAAGTAGCATATAAATCACAAAACCTTTTAATCAGAATTTGTCTTCAAGTAAGCAAATTGAAACAATTGTTCTAATATTATATTCTGTGTAGTTGCACAGAAAAGACACAGGTTTGGCTATGAATGCAATCATTTTAAAAATACATCTTCTCTTTTTTAAAATTTCTTTTAAAAAAAAAAGAAATTTAAAACGCTCCTCTGTTTGTCATGGACCAACTAACGTTCAGTTCACATGCATTCCATAAAAAAATTATGTAAAAAGCAGACGTGCTATACTTTCTGGTGTGAGAAGCTAAAATTAGATCAAGTTTGCCTCAGTCAGTGCTTTCTTCTCCATTTACATTCAAATGTCAATAATCAGTCAAGCTTGCTTTTCTTTTCTCAGTTTTGAATTTCAAATTATCAATATTTTGGGGGCTCGTCCAGGATGCCCCAGAGAATATCAGTGCATCAAAGATGAATTATATTTTATGAAGAGCATGTTAACAGGTTTTTTGTGACAGTCAACCATGAAAAAACATTTGAGCCTTTTTTTTTTTTACAAGCTTTTTTTTGTTTGTTTTTTTTTAGTAAAAATACAGAAATCATAAAATGTTTAGCTTTAGAAATGCGTAAGCAAAAAGTTTTCTGAGAATATTTAAACTAAGGGGCTTTCCAGAAAGTGCTAAAGCTGTCAGTAATCACCCTCAATAAATATAATCTGCATCTTCATTTATTATGATACAGTAAATAAATATTAAATAACTTGCGCATCAGGGAATTGAAAATTCACTTGAACCTAAAATAAAATAACTGTACAGTTCTTTTAGGATAAAAAAAGTGTCAGCAGCCATTATTTCAGATGTCTACAAAGGCATCTGAGATTCACAGTACACATCCTGTCCAGGCTCCTCCTCAAACATCACCTTGGCATCATCAGAATCCAGCTAAAATAAACACAAAATATGGGATTGATGCATAAAACAGAGCAATTTTTCAACATTAAATAATGAGAAGACGCTTACACATTTCATTTCCAGTTCGGTGAAGAGACGTCCAGTCATGACCATTCTGAGAGGGATGGTGAGGATGAGAACGAAGGGAAGAGCAAGGGATATCGGGCTGGATTTTACGAGCCACAGGATGCCGAGGCAAACTACCTGGATGGCTGTATACAGGTGCATTCGTCCTGTGCTTACCTGTGTCAAACATACACAAATATCAGCAAGCAAATCGGGTCTTAAGTATGATCAATCAATCAATCGAGTTTATTTGTATAGCATATTTCAACAACTAGGCGGTTCAAAGTGCTTTACATCATAAAAACACAAAATCATAAACAATAGAAACAAAAGTTTTCCAAGTTATTTAATGTTAAGTAATGTTTCATTTATGGGTTCAAAAGCAACGCTAACCATGTGAGTTTTTAGTCCTGATTTAAAGAAACTCAACATTTTGGCTGTTTTACAATTATCAGGAAAATTGTTCCAGATTTGTGGTGCATAGAAGCTGAATGCTGCTTCCCATGTCTGGCTCTGGTTCTGGGGATGCAGAGCAGAACCAGACCAGAGAAGACCAAAGAGGTCAGGAAGGTTCATATAACAGCAGCAGATCTTTAAATGGATGCTAAGCCGTTAGTGATTCATAAACTAACAACAGTATATTAAAGTTTATTCTCTCAGTGTAAGGACATTGAAACTGGGGTGATGTGTTCTCGCTTCCTTGTTTTAGTCAGAACTCGAGCAGCAGCGTTCTGGATCAGCTGCAGCCGGAGGATTTTTTTAGCCAGACCTGTGAATAATTTCGCATTGATTATTGCAACAGCAATATCAGTCAAGCAAATGACTGATATTGCAACAGCAATAATCAATGCGACTAAAGATAAATACAGGGATGAGTTTCTCTAGATCTTGCTCAGACGTTAGTCATCTATTCCTGAAAATGTTCTTCAGGTGATAGAAGGCCGACTTTGTATGAAAAGAAAACCATTGATAAAATCGCTACATATAATTACCTACATATTGTATCTAGGTATCTACATGTTTTTGTATACACTTCTTTCCTGCATCATGCTGTTCAGCTCCTGTGAAAATGAGGAAACTCTTACTCTGGTGGCGTAAGGTTCATCTGGATGGTATTTCTTTGGAATGAGGAGAAGCAGTATGCGATCCCACAGCTGGATACCATTCAGTGACGTCACTCCCATGTAGAGGAAGATCCCAAACAAAGCTGACATTGGAATCAACTTTAGGATTGGCTCCATTAGAATGGATAAACCTGGATATACAAGGATTTATTTTTTTATAAAGGAATTTCCATAAATCAATGCATGAGAAGAAGACAATAAGCAGGGCCTACCAACAAGCAGAGCAACCACAACGCCGCTGATTCGCTGCTCCACTACTCTCTCTATCTTGGGTTTTGTTCCCTTGCTCATGACTGTGAGAGCGTTGGCATGGGTCACAGTTCTGACCGTGGCAGCGCTCAGCCAAGGCACACCAAATATGGCGCTGAGTCCGCCCATGCCGACCAATACCAGCAGGTCAAAGTGGAACCCGGAGCCTTTGGCCATCTTCCGCTCAGGTTTACTGATGATCAGACTGCTCAAAGACAGGAGGGATAAATAAAGGTAAAGAAAGGCCACACTCTCTGGTGCTGAAGATCTAGGGGGAAATCACAAAACCTTTCCACAGTTTGAACCCCAAGTGCCAAGATATTTGTTTGGATTTTAAGTGGCAGAACAACACAAACTAGGTTGGGGTTTATTCAGCTCTTCACAGGTTTTCGTCCAGCCATCCATTGTGCGATGAACTCTGAGAAGCTAAAAATAAACCTCAAAGCATGATGCTAATGCCTCCATGTTCTTCTGCAGTGAAGATGCATTTGGTATAATGATCAGTGTGAGTTTTTCCAAACAGCATTTTGGCAACAGAAACATCTGTTTGATCTGAATCAATGATAACACCATTTTCTAGATGATGTTTATCCTCTTCATTGTGGCAAATGTAAATCGGACTATTGGCTTTTCTTTGGGAGTAGATTTCTTTTTACCAAATTTATGGCTGTCATGGTTCATAGTTGTCATGTTGACAGTTTCTCCCTGAGCTCCTTCAAAGTTACCATGGTAGTTTAGAGAAAAAGGGGCAGAAAATACTTTATTTGCTATAAGAAAAATGTGAAAAAGAAAACATTTACCTCTAATTTCTTTGTGTTGCTCTGTCACATAAAATCTGAATAAATTACCTTAAAGTTTGTGGCTGTAACAAAATGTAGGAAAAGTCAATGTATGCATCTGTTTTTGCAGGACACTGTAACTCACGTAGTGATTTGAGACTCCAAGAAAATGAGAATGAAGACAAGCAGAGCAGGAACGCAGGATGCAAACATCAGCCATACGGGAAAAGTTTTGTGCTCCCCGAAGGGATTGATAAGCCAGCCTCTTTTGGCCGGATTAGACACCATCAGGCCTTTAGGAACAACCAGTTTCTGCACATCAGAAGTAAAAATGTTGTCAGTTCAGGACATTAAAGGTTTACTGTCTTTTCAAAGTTACCATGGATGCTTTGAAATAAAAGGCCAACCTGAGTGTAGGTGTCTTCAATGTTATAGTCCACAACAATCATGAGGAAAATTGCAATGGGAACTCCAAAGTCGCCAAGCAAGCGCCTGACCTGAAGAAGAGAGGCAAAATCCAAAACAGTTGATTATTAAATCCACTTCCGTACTGCAATAAATCATTTTTTTTATTACAAGAATAAAATCATGATGTTACAAAAAGAAAGTCACAGCAATATGAGAATAAAGTAAAAATAATATGGGAATAATGTCAGTATTATCAGATAATGTTTGAAGAATGAAGTAGTAATTTTATGAGAACTCAAATGAACAATTTTTAGCATCTTGTCATCTTATTTTGGCATCAATTTTACAAATATGAACATACAATTAAAATAAACTTTATTGATTAATAAATAATATTGATTTAAAACAAATTATGAGCAGCAGGACTTTGAAATGATTAAAAAAATGTTTAATTTTGAAGAAAACCACACAAACTAAGCTGCTCACATCAGATCTTGATAACCCTGAAAGCTTTTTTCTAAAAACTTGTAACCTTAAGACATTTTTATACAGTCAATATTATGACTGTATTTTATTTGTAGCCTGGCTTTAATACTCCATTGTCTCTCAGAAGAGATGATTGAAAAGAAAGCCAGATTTTTATTTTTAGAAAATAGAGTGAGATTTATTTTCTTAAAATCAGAAATCAGTTCGAATGAAAATGTAAGATCTCATTTTTAAGCCACATCAAAAAGCTCAAAATTTCATCCAGCTGGAATTCAGTCATGAAATTTAAAAATTAACCTGTAATAATAATAATAATGTCAAAGGACTTGATGACTCACATTTCCAGGAAGGAAAGTCCCGTTCTTGAACTGCCGCAGGAAAAAAGCGATGAAGAAGCAGCCAAACATCAGGCACATGGAGAGCAGGGCCGTGTTCGGGTACGGTGGCTTCACAGTGTTCTCAATCACCGTCGTGTTTCCAGTTTTGTTGTCATACGCTGTGATCAACTCCACCCTGGGGTGCCAGGGATTTTCCAATGTTGCATTCACATGATCATAATTCAGAATCAGCGGATGCGCCTTGAAGGTCTGAGAAGAAGTTGACAGAGAGTTAGCAAAGCGATGTGAGATGATTTATTTGAGGAGAGAGAATATATCTTTAACTTTTTGGTTACCCTTCCTAGCTTGGCAAAGGTTTCATAAATGAAGATGACGGAGATGAGAATGGAGAAGATTTCCTGGGTGAAGCGTGAGATGTAGCGCACTAGAAAGCTGCCCTCAAAGGCGACAACGATCACCACGATGACGACGAGCCACACCCCGACCCACACCCTCCCAACGATGTACTCGATGTCCTGGGACTTACAGAACTGGACAGAGAAAACTAGGGATGAAGTGAGCCGTGACCATGATCAAATGTTTTTAAAACCCAACAGTTAAAACTCACAGCAAAGAAGGCCTCTTCAAACACCAAGAGAGGGCCGGAAAAACCGATAACCAGGATGGGCTGAGCTGCGACGAAGCAGAAGATGATACCCTGGATGCTGGTGGAGATGAGCAGCTCCGACACACCCATCATGTTGTCTACCTTATCAGCTAAAGAGAGAAATGTTTAAAAGTTATTCAAGGACTCTATCTGAAAAATAAAACCAGATTTCGGTTTGGTTACACACCCAGCAGGCCTCCAAAGGTGATGGCAGGAGACAAAGCAGCAAAATAGATGAAAATAATGGCGGCCAGAGCCTGGGGGTTCAGGGCATCGGTGAGGTCACTCTTGTAGTATTGGTAGCGTCTCTTTATGTCTCGAATCATCCCGCCGAATGGCCGACCGGTGCGTGAAAGGGGATCTTCAACAGAAGCTCCACTCGCTATAGAAACTGCAGAGAAATGCTGTCAAATTAAAACTGCTCCCAAACATGTATCTTGGTGAACATATTGGTCATAAATAAAGTAAATTTGAACACATTTTGTCTTTTTTTTTAACTTAATGTGATGCTTTTTACCAACAGATGCACAGAGTACCCAAAAATTGTACTCAAGTAAAAGAGGCAATATTTCACATATTTTTACTCAATTAAAATTAAAATATAACTGTCCAAGAAATTACTCAAGTAAGAGTAAAAATGTATTTGCTCAAGTACTAACTGATCAAATGATCAATTATTTTATATTTAAAAGTTACATAACCAGACGTACCAAAATATAAAGTTAAGTGGAAATTTTGGTATTTTAAGGGACAATAATTCATAGAAGTAACAAAAAAATAACAAAGTTGGGCAAAAGAAAATGTTTTAGTCAAGTAAGAGTAGCAATACTTCATAATGAAATTACTCAAGCAAAAGTAAAAAGCAGATTTTTAAATAAAATTACTGCAGTAGATGTAATTGAGTAAATTAATCCCCAACTCTGCACATTTAATCTGAATAGTGAGCATATAATGGGATCAAGAGTGAGAAATTCACAGTGTATTTTATTCATTTATTAATAGTTAAGGATCAACTGAACATATGGAAATTCAATTTTATGAACTATTTATTGATTTAATGCTTTCTAAATTCTCCCACCTGTTCATATAACTATAAGCTAAATTTACCATCTTTACCAACCTGGTTAATCTGGTTATTTTGCTCCAGAGTTAAAATATGTAGTAATACAATCCCAGAGATATTTCCCCTTGGATGTGATCAGAGTAATTCGCCAATCATTATTTCGCAGCTTGTCAGATTAACTAGTGTTAATAATCAGTGGTGCTGCTGTTTTGTGTGTGGTTCGGTGCAACATTTATTAGCTCCACTAGTTGAAAAAGTAAAAAAACCCTTACCAGCATACCCAGTGAGTTTGGTGTCATGGTAAACAGGGATTCTCCATCTTTGTTCCAGTTTGTTTGAAACTGTTAAGTCATGGCCATAACTGTTTATATGGGCAACTTATGTTTGAGCTATTTTCCTCTGACAATAAATCTCCATAAATCTTGTAAATTTGTGGCAATTTAAGTGAATGTTAAAATATGAGTCAGGTAAATTTTCAAATTTGAGTGTGAGGTCATGCTCCTTCATTAAAATATATATATTTTTGCACATCTTTACTAGAAGTGGTTTTACAAGTAACTCTCACCTCTGCGAGTTTTGGAATCCCTCCGGAGCGTCAGGTCTTGCGAATGCAGTCTGTCCTTCAGGAGTTTCTTCTGAAAGCTGATGATGGAGCTGAGCATCCCCTCATTCTTGATTTCAGTGGGTGGGATGACAATGCAGCAGTCGATAAAATCCACCAAGGCATCCGTTAGCTCCCTGGCTGTCTTTGCTTGAAAGGCCTCCTGGTTAAAAACCTTGGATGGAGAAATTGGGAAAACATTTTTAATTTCTCTCACAAGTAATTTGATATAAAATTTGGTGTGTTTGACAAACGTCTCACTTTATCAGCCATCAGAGCGGCGATAGCTCGGCCAGTCTCGTGGTAGTCCAGGTCCGCCTTGCTTGGGCCAATCAGAACAAAGATGAAGCGAACGGGAAGCGGTGCCTCCAGAGCTGAGTCGAGGGCCACCGCTTCCTTCAGCCGCACAAAAGTAATCGTGGCTTTCTCCAGAAAGTCCAAGGCTCCTGGTCAGAAGGAGACAAAGTAAATGTTGTATTTGAACTTAGATAAAATAAAACTGAAGGCCGTAAGAAACCAGTTCCATCAGGCAAAATAAGAATAAAAATTGGAGCTCACCTACTAGCACCATGGAGGCCTCAACATGATCGCACTCATCTTTCTGATCAACACAGAAAACAAAAATGAGTTAAAAATATATACTTTATCTTCAAGAAGGTTCTCATGTGCAGAGGGGAGTAAAGTACCCAAAACTTGTACTCGAGTAAGAGTAGCACGACTTCAACACATTTTTAATCAAATAAAAGTAAAAAGTAGTCATTCAAGAAATTCTAGCAAAAGTAATTAAGTCTTTGATAAAATATTTTCTGTTTTTGTTAAAGTTTTATAAGTTTCATATAGAAAGAAACTGATTTGGAAGAAGTTTCATATTTTGTCTCTTGTATAAATTATTGTCATTTTTGGCCTTAAAGTGCCAAAATTTCAACTCAATTTTATTTCTTGGTCTAATTATGTAATTTATAAATATTAACTGATTGATAATTTGATCAGTTTCTCAGTACTTGAGTAGACGTTTTATCAAATACTTTTTTACTCGAGTAATTTCTTAGACGGCTACAATTTACTTTTACTTGGGTAAAAGTATGCTGAAGTAGCGCGACTCTTATTTGAGTACAATTTTTGAATATTTTGCTCCCCTCTGAATAAAAGTAACATTTTATTGAATTGAAAGTAATTGAATATAATTACTCAAGTATGAGTGACAAAGTATTTGGTGAAACATCTGCAGTACTGAGTGACTGACCAAATTATCAATTATTCAATATTTAAAAATGACTAAAATGATGGTCATTAATAATGGTATGAAAAAAAAATTAAATCAGAAAAAAGAAAGTTTTTCCAAATATAAAACTGTCAGTGTGTGTCTGGGTTTGGTGAATTTTTAGTTAAATCATGTTTGTTTTTCATTCAGTGGGTAGAAAATCCAGAAATTTTACTTAAGTAAGAGTAGAAATACTTCATAATAAAATGGCTCAAGTAAAAGTAAGACGTACCGCATAGTAAAAGTACTCCGAAAAGTTATTTTTTTCCAACAAATTACATAATTAAATGTAATTGAGTGAATGTAACTAGTTACAAACCGATTCTGCGTATATGTTGCTGTATGCCAGTGCTTCTCAATCCCCTGCTCTGCATGTTTTAGATGTATTTCTATTCCAGGACAGCTGATTCAAATGAAGCCTGTTAATCACTAAAATATTAAATCCAGGTGTGTGGCAGAAGGGAAACACCTAAAACTTGTCGGAGAGGGGGGCATGAGGACTGGAACTGAGAAACACTGCTGTATGCTCTGCAGCAGTAAAACCAATGTTGTCTCATGCAAAATGCTTTTCTCTATGAAGAATTAAAAGAAATAATATCAGTGGTTATTCTGAAAGGAAAGTTAGATTCCAGTGGGGAACTTACTCTTTCCCTGACAGAAAACCTGTGCAGGTCCGTCCCATCACTCAGCTTTTGGCTCTCTGGGTCAGCCGATTCACTGCAGGCAGAAACGTCACAAGCTTAAAGCTTGTTCTTCACATATGTAATGCACAAAAGTCAGTCAATTAAATCTTCTAATTTAAATTAAAAAAAAAAGTCTGAATACCTTGATGTATCAAAGAGACTTACAGATATTTTGTCTAATCAGCAAATGCAAAAAAACCCACAATCATTTAATAAATAAGTAACCAAATCCTATCTATTTATTTATTTATCTATTTAAGCTACGTCCCAAAATAATATATTGATTTAAAAATAAATACAATCATATTTTGAAAATGATTTTATTCTTTTGCTTCATACTGGAGTAATACCTAACATGATAGCATGCCTTCTCGTCCCACATCAATGTCTGACCTCACAAATGCTCTTCAGGAACAACATTCAAAAATGTGATAAAACACACTCTGACACATCATGACTGAAGCTGTAACAACTCCAAAGGAAGGGCAAATAAGTGACCAAATCTTTTGCAATGTATTGTAAATTTGAAATAATAATAATAATAATAATAATAATAATAATAATAATAATAATAATAATAATAATAATAAAGTTTTGGAAGGTAACTATTGTCCAGATTGGTTGCCTTGCAGGCAGATTGTTTGGTGGTCAGTGATGGGTTCCCTTAATCACAGGTTTGGACGTTACAGCAGCAACTTTCCCTAACTAAAGCAGTTAAACCCAAACCTCCTGAGTGGAGCTTTGGTTAATTGCCTGAGCTGAAAGCCTCAATGTAGGTCACCGTGTTTGAGTCACTGCTGGGTGGCGTCTCGAAGGATACCTGCGGTTTTGAAGCAGAGCGTTCAGCACACCTTCACGGTCTCCAGATCTAATCTCTTTCTTGCTAACCAACTCGCCAACCATCTTCTCTGCGATGGCAGCCAAAGTTTTCTCCTCGCAGTCAAAGAGTGTCACAACTTGAGAGGAGAAATATTAGTAGACTTTTAAATAACACGAGGAAAATGATCTGCTTTCGCACCATTTTGCAAAAGCAGCATTCAAAATTCAATTATGTACTGTACTTTTGAGAAAAAATGTGTGCACTGCAAATGTTGCTAAGCTTCTGAATTTGAAGTGCACTGCAAAAATACAAAGTATTTTGGTCTATTTTTCAGTGCAAAATAAGAAAAAAATGACAAGATATTTTTTTACAAATCTGGAATAAATTTTCAGAAAACTGCAAAACAGCTGAAACACTGAGTTCCTTTAAGTCTAGAGTGAAACCCAGCAGTTTAGAGTTGCTTTTGAAACAGAATCAGTGAAACATTAATCAAAACTCTGATATGTAATAATGACAAAATGTAATGTTTCAGTGTTGACTGTGCATTTCATGACTTTGTATTTTTGTGTTTTTATTATGTGAAGCACTTTGAAATGCCTTGTTGCTGAAATGTGCTACACAAATAAAATGTAATTTGATTTGATAAGTGAAATAATCTGCCAGTGGCGCTAATATCTTCTCATCAATGTTAAAGATCATCAACATAAAACAAGCTCTTATATCTTGCAGATGTTACATGTAACATCTCTGTCTTATTTCATACATTTAAGATATTTCACAGGAAACCAGACCAAAAATAATTTTGTGTTTTTGCAGTGTGTTATAAATCAATGTTTGAACCTCTAAGGTTCAGTTCACACCTTTTAAAACACATTAAATATTCCCAAAGAGGCATGTTTTTAGAAATGTTTGCCACTGACCGGTGTTCATGGTGCGCCGCAGCTGGATGAGGCTCTTGAAGGTGAGGTAGGAGATTTGGGAGGATGCCCACACCCCAGCGTGCGGGTCCAAGCTCTCCTCGTAGCCCGCCCATCGGCCCGTCTCCTGCCAGTAGCCCTGCTGCTCCTGCTCCTTCATCTCCGCCTTCTGCTTCACACACCTGTGAGCGGACAGAGGCACGCAGAGGTGAGGACATGCTGCAGCTGCTGGTTAAATGAACTGGACTGGTGGATGAACTGGAGCCGCGCCGCCTACAAGCACAGCCTGAGCATGTGGTTTGCAGCTGAGGTTTCTGTGACCACTTCACATACGTGGCCCGTGGGTCAGATAAATGACGGACAAGACAGTGGCTTGTTTGTAATAAGTAGAGAGCGCAACCAGAAAGATCTGCTTCCTCTTAGCCTGATGTTGAAATAAACTCTGGTTAAAACAGGAGAATTATTGGGAAACTAACTCTGATTTTTCTTCATACAGTTAAAAAATGAAGGTAGTTCTTTTGTAATTAATCAGCTGATTCTTTTTCCTGTATTTTTTGTTGTTGTTTTAGGTTCTATTACCTAATTTTGGGGGGTTGGATGACAGCAGAAGCATCAGAAACATTTAAATGACTGAACTTTTGGTCTAGTTTTAGTGCAAATATCTTAGTATACTAGAAATAAGATCAGATTATTTTATAATTAATGTTTCAGAGAGATATAGTAGATTATTTTAAATAAATAATTCCTTAATAAAAAAAGTTATTTATTATTTAACTTGTAGTACTTTTTCCATCAGTATTTAGCAATTATAAAAGAAGCTCATATATCTTGCTGTAAAGTTACTTGTAAGTTAACTGTTTTATTTCAAGTGTGCTATGATAGTGAGATTTTGTTTTTTTGCAGTGTGCCGTACATTTTTGTGCAACCTAATTCAAATCCAGTTCAAACTGTCTTCAGTTGTTCTCTAAACAGTGAAACTGAAACTGAAGAGGATTTGAGTCACAGGAAAAAAAACAAACAAACACATGAATCCTGAGAAAAATGTTGGAATTATGAGATTGACTTCAGATTTTTTAAGTATAGCTACTCTGGTGAGGCGTCTGTTGTTTGTTAATTAAGTTAAGTGAATGAATAATGAAGCACAGGAATGGCAGCATAATGCTGTGAGAATGCTTTTTTTTAACAGGGACATGGAAACAGATCAGAAGTTGTGATAAAAAGCATCAAGTGCCACCATGTCTGGGTCTATTTCACAAAATCCCAACCAAATACAACCAAGTTTGTGATAAAACAATGGAAACACTCAATGGGGCGTGAATACTATTGCAATGCCAATATGCTTGATAGAGGGCAACTAAACTTTCTGCCGTGGTTCAGTTGACTTCTTTTCAAGCACGTCAGATTACCGTGACCTGGATCACTGGATCAGAGACCACAGGATCAGATAAAAATCACCTTCATGCTTTACTGCAAGACCCAAACACACAAGATATTATGGGTGTTGTTTTCCCCCACAGCGGCAACAGGTACAACACCAAGTGAGGACAGTCGTCTCTGACAAATTGGACATGGATCAAGAGGAATTGGGAAGGTGACGCTTTGTGTCTAAAGTAAACACGGTGGCTATCCTGTTTCAGGAGGAAACGGGCTGCAGGATCTGCTTCGTCGCTGGTTTCTGTCAGCGGCGTGAACGACGGATCACCCTGGACACCTTCCACCGACTTGTTTGCACTGTCAATACGTCTAGAGTGGTTTGGTATGTGCCGTGTACCTGGCAGTCTTTCACTGGGATTTCCGTTGGAGGTTGTCTTCCTTGTTGCTGAAAGAAACAGTATTGAGCAAAATGGAGATAATTTAAAAAATGAACATATGAATATAGTTAAGTGGTTGACAGGGAGTTTATCCAGAGTGTAGTGGAAAAGAACCCAAAAATTACACTCAAAGTAAGAATAGCACTACTTCATCATACTTTTACTCAAGTAAAAGCGGAGTTACATCTACTCAATTACATTTACTTGAGTAACTTGTTGGATATAAGATACTTTCAGGAGTATTTTTACTACCCTGTACTTTCGAGTAACTGTTAGTTGTGTAAAATCTCTGGATTTTCCAACCAGTGAATAAAAACTAAACATGTTTTAACCAAAACTTCACCAGACACAGACACACACCTGCAGTTTTTGTTAGTTTCTGAATTTTTTATTGAAAGAAACTCATTTGGAAAATTTTCTTTTCTTTTTTTTTTTTTTTGTTACTTATATAAATTGTTGTCATTTTCATCCTTAAAATACCAACATTTCCATTTAACTTTATATTTTGTTCCATCTGATTATGTAATTTATAAACATTAAATGATTAATAATTTGATCAGTTACTCAGTATAATAAAATTTTTTCACTTTTTCTTGAGAAAAAATATGCTATTCTTACTGGAGTACATTTTTGTGCACTGCTTACATCTGAGTTAATTTTAAAAGTATCCATCCGAGAAAGTACACAAGTATGAGTAAAAAAGTATTTGGTAAAAAGTACTGATCACATTATCAAACATTTTATATTTAAAAATTACATAATCAGATGGGTAGGCTGCACAGTGGCGCAGTGGGTAGCGCTGTTGCCTTGCAGCAAGAAGGTCCTGGGTTCGATTCCTGGCCCGGGTTCTTTCTGCACGCAGTTTTCATGTTCTCCCTGTGCATGCGTGGGTTCTCTCCGGGTTCTCCGGCTTCCTCCCACAGTCCAAAAACATGACTGTCAGGTTGATTGGGCTTTCCAGATTCTCCGTAGGTGTGTGTGTGTGTGGTTGTTTGTCCTTTGTGTTGCCCTGCGACAGACTGGCGACCTGTCCAGGGTGACCCCGCCTCTCGCCCGGAACGCAGCTGGAGATAGGCACCAGCACTTCCCGACCCCGTTAGGGAGAAGGGTGACGGAAAATGGATGGATAATCAGATGGACCAAAATATACAGTTAAGTGATAATTTTGGTGTTTTAAGGACAAAAAAAGTCACAACACACTGTTAAAAAATTTGCTTCTTTCAATAAACTTGAACAAAAACAGTGGCTACAACTTAAAGTAGAGATAATAAACTTAATTATAATAAAATTACTCAAGTAAAAGTAAATAGAGCAGCGTGGTGAAAATACTCATAAAAGTATTTATTTTTTTCTTTTGAAGTTACTTAAGTAAATGTAACTGGAGCAGCAAGTTTTAAGACTTGGAGTTGTTCAGGTTTGCTCTGGGATGGGCAGAGTTGGGTCGTAACTGTTAAAAACATTTATAGGCCCATCTTCCTAACTGTGTTATATTTTGTAAGCGCATATCCCAAACGAACACTTTTTGTTCGTTTGTGCCTTTTTTTTTCCATTGCAGTTGGATCAAATCTCTGTTGTGTTTACATAGTTTCTATTTGATCTGAGATCAAACCTGAAGTTTTATGTAACAACAAAAAGATTTATTTCCAAAACACAGCTGTTCAAAGAGCAGTTGATTCAGAAGATTAAACTGGGATGATGCTGCTCAGCCGCGAGTCTGGGGTGTGTACCGGGCATCACTGCACATTGAGGACGTTTTGCAAAATCTCTTACTCTCTAAAGACCGATAGGGTTCATAGTGCCGACAGTATCCTGCAACTTTTAGATGTTTCTTTGGTTTAACAAAGCTGAAACAAATGTCAAAGGACCTAATTATGTGAATCAGGTGTGTTGTCCTTAGAGGGCTGGAGTTTGAGATTTGTGCTTTATTTCACAACCTTAAGGTGGATCATTATTGTTTGAGCTACCTGGTTTAAGTGATTTAAGTTTAAAGCTGGAATAAGTTCAAGGTTGGACACAAATTAATAGAAGTCAATGTGGTTACATGTGTTGACTCATTTATGATACCTACTTTGGACTTTTTCTGGAATAATCACTTAACTTTTGAAGTCCAGTAGTAAAACCAAATCTTCTTCCTACTCCTGCAAACCCCAAACTTTTAGAGTTGCTAAGTTCATAAAAAGTTGGACTGTGTTAAGAAAGAAGAGTTTGTGATTTTGTTTGTTTATATATGATGATGGAGTCCATGATTCATTGACTACTTGTAAACATGGGGACCAAACTGACTTTGGTTTTAGTTTCAGGGTTAAACTGTGAATTAGTTAGGTTGAAGTTAAGAGTCAGTCAGAAGATTTTAAATGACTTAACATTAAATTTGTGGCAGGCAGGGATATCCAAATCTAATCTTGAATAATATGCATATATATGCATAGTAAATATGCATTTTAATGTTTTGTTTTTGCTGTACAGATTGAAATTATTCTTAAAAAGCCAAAATTGGGGACACATTTCTCTTCATAAACTTAAGGGGTGAACTTGAAATGAGTGTTCAGGACTCAACTTTTTAGCTTCCAGCCAAAATAATAGGGAGGTTCAACTATTATGTCAATAAAAATATTAATTAAATGTCAAATAACAGGAAAAGAAGCCTTTATGTCTAATTTATTGCTCATATATATTTTATGTTGGATATGAATTTTAATGATAAAATGTTGACAAGCCCATACAAATAAAAGGTATAATAGAAACTTAATTGAATAGAAAACACAATATTTTAAAAATTGTATATCTGCAGGATTCTATTCTGTAGCAAGAATAGATTCCATACTACTATTTTATAGAATAGAATAGAATAGAATAGAATAGAATAGAATAGAATAGAATAGAATAGACATTCTCTCTTTTGGATTTGAGCATCAACAGATGTCTTACATTGCACAATAGTTTCCAAATATTTATTTGTATTTTTCATTTCTATTTGTCGCCACAACTTTCCAGTAAACAGTAAAAGTAATAGCTGTTACAACCATCATATTTTCCTAAAAATTTCATTTAAAAACATTCCAAATTCTGCAGAAATTCTTCACTGAACTGTGGAAAGCACCCAACGCAACAATGACTCTCAGAAAATAACACGAAGCGCACATTTTCCAGGAAGTGTTCTGCTCCCATATTTTTCGCCCTGCAAAGTTACAGCTTTACTTGCATTCAAAACTTCATCATAAAAAAAAAGTGACACCTACCTTCTGCGGGCAAAGTGCTGCCATGTAAGTGTCCAGGATGGCAAAGAAGTGTGACTTTATAAACACTCCCTCTTTCTGCATATGTAAATACATATTATGTTATGATGGGTGGGACTAAAACATGTGTGCACAGAGACAGACGTTAACATGGCGACTTTAATTCTTTGGGACATCCTTCTACAGCGCAATGTGTTCTGCACTAACCCATAATATTGATGGTGCATACACGGACTTGGCATGCAAGCAAACCAGCCACACTGTGTCATTATACAGCCAGCATCTTATCAAATTTTTGTTCGTGTTTATTTGACAACAAAGTCTTTGATTATGCTGCCAGGTTTGCCCTCTAACCTTTGCCGTCTTCTTTTTCTCTAAACTGTTCAACCTCGTGCTTTAACTTGATGCCTACTTTGGGATATGCGCTTACAAAATATAACACAGTTAGGAAGATGGGCCTATAAAGCTGAACAAAATGATATTGGAACAATGTTTCACAAACTTTAACAAACACTCAAGCACCATCTAATTTTAAACTACCTCACAATGACACATCTTCATATATACAACCTGAAATAAAAATATTAATTTTTCCTCACTTATTGTCACAAACCATTCATTTTGAGTTATTTACATATTGTGAAAAGTTTGGTTTCTGTGCTTTCCAATTATGTCATATACATGGAAATAACATCTTTTTTACTACCATTTCTTGTTTCCATTGATAACATTTAGGCCTATTTAACATTTAGAAGCACAATTGAAGAAAAATAGACTTGAGTTGCTTTGGCAGAAACAACTAAATATAAAAACTACACCCATGTATTTATTGTTTGGATTTAGTTAATTTAGTTTGAACTTATCCATTATTATTTTTTAACCTCAGTCATTGGGATGCTAAGTGTAGCATCGCTCTTTGACCTCTCGTCACGGAAAATGAACGGTCGTTTACACGTAGTAACTTGCGGACCACAAGGGGGCGCCCGCGGACCATCAGTGGTCCGTACACTGCAGTTTGAGAAAGACTACTAATAAAACACAAAGTAGTAAGGGAAGTCAAAGAAAAGTTATATTTCAAACACTTTTTGAAATTAAAAACATTGTAAGTGTTTCATTTCAGTGATGAAAGTAACTTGGAGTTTGTCTCTATGCTGCGTCCCACTGCAGCCTGAAGTGAACCAATTTAGATTTTTTTTGCCTTAATGTGACCCGTATCTGATCTTTTCATAAAATAATCCAAAACAGGTCGGATTATTTTCGAATCCGATACGTATATGATCTGAAATGTAACCTAAATCTGGAGGTCCAGGTCGCATTCATCTGACCTGATTGTCGTTGATATTTGACAAACGACACTATTCTGCGCCATCATTCGCGCAAGCGAGAAGAAAAACAACAACCATGGTGGACGATAAAGAGGATTAAGCTGTTTTTATGATAGCTCTGGTTGGACAATAAACTTGGAAAATCGTAAGCTATGCTCCACCCTTAGCATCCACATTTACTTCCACAAACACTGAGCACTACTTTTTTATGGCGGTTGTCAAACTGAGCAGTAACGTCACTGCGCCCTCTACTGCGCATGCGGGAGACTGTAAACTGCGATCTCCAGTTTACAGTTCAAACTGGAGATTGCATTTAGATATGCAGTAGGTATATAGGTATATTTGGAAATGTGAATGACCACAGCAAGAAAAAAACTATTTGATTTGACAAAAAAATCGGAATTGGGTCACTTCAGCTTTGCACATCCAAAGACACAAAAAGCCCCTTTTTTTTCTTCTTTTTTTTGCAGAAATACCTTTTGCAGGCTCAGATTCGACAATATTTAAATTTTTACTTCCTAACAATGTCGCTTTATTTTAAATACTCATATTTACTGCTAATATTTTATACAAGCATAGCTTTAGAGAATACCAGAAAAATGAAAGATATAAAGCATATAAAGTTTTATCTAACATAAATTTTAAATCGAATATATCTATTTCTGTTTATTTATTCATTATTATTTATATCTGTGTCCATTACATTTGAAATAACCTCAAATAAGTATCACTGTAATGATTCACTTGTGAAAGTAAATCTGTTGGTTTTCACCTTCAGAAAACAATTCCGATTATTTTGATCTTTGTGTTAGTCAAATAGTTTTCAGTCACCTGTGAAACACAATGCCGGTGTCCTTGGCAATGGAGGATGATCTCATTATGCTTGTTTATTTTTGTTGCTTTTTTCCTCTCTGTGCATGAGGTGTTGCCCTCTTCAGTGTTTTCATAAACTGTTTTTGTGATTTTCTACCCTCCATGTTTAATTCTTGATTGACTGTTTTGCAGTAATTTATAATAACCATTGTCTTTCACTGTTAACAGAGAAATACATTCTGCATGTGGCGATTTGTGTGCTCCTTCAAAGTGCCAAGCGACAGGTCAGTGGCTATTTTTTCCAAATCCTGCCCTGCATCTCCTGTTGAATCACAGGAAATTACTTGTTGCACATACAGTAGCAGCATGTCATCCACCCCTGCAAACCATCAACAAATATTAAATCTAGACAGGAGACATTGTTTCACTGTGGCTTTTTTTCCACAGGGCTTGCATTAAATTGATTTAATAAATTGTTTTCACAGTCTTATCTGTTGGACAATTTACCTGAGATGTACAAATGATTATTTTCAGGAGTTGTATTCTGTGAAGTAGTATTTTAAGAACTGGACTTTTCTTGACCAGTTATTAGTCAGAAATGTTTTTAAGCACATGTAACAATCAATTTCAGATGTCATTTTGAGGTTACTGTAGATGCTTCACTAAGCAGATCATTATTTCAAAGTAAACAATGGTTAAGATTTTATCCAAACTACAGGGAGTCCTGAAGCTCTATGCTTTTAGATCTAATAACAGCATTTAATACTGTTGACAATGCAACAAAAACACATTTTACCAAGTAATTTTGGTCTAGTTTCTAGTGCACTTGAAATAAGACAAAATGAACTTGAAATTAACTTTTTAGCAAGATATAGGAGCTTGTTTTAAGTCAAATGTGCTATTTCCACTGGTAAATTACTTCACTTATAACAATTTTGTCATCGATATTAAGGAATTATTAATTTAACACAAGCTCCTATATTTTGCTGAAAAATTATTTGTTTTTGTCTTATTTCAAATGTACTAATATATTTGCAATAGAAATGGCTCAAAAATACTCTTTTTGCGATTTTCTGTTTTTGCAGTGAAAAGCATTTATATCAGTTGTCTGCTGCTTTGGGTTGGAATCAAAAGTCTAATGCTGGATTAGCTACTTTCATACCTCAGTGAGAAATATTTCTGTATCAAATTTAAACATGTTCTGTCCACTCCAAACTTTTTTTTCCTCTGTTTTTCTTGACAGTTGATTCTTGACGCACTACATTTTTTAACTGTATGGGTTCACTCTGTGAAAACGTTGCATCTCCTTCCTCTTGAGGAATGCTGCCATTATGAGGACAATAAAAGTTACTAATTCAAGATTAATTAAACAGCTGAGCTTTATTTAACAGAAACTTTCTTTTATTTAAAGTAGACAGAAAGCCATAAGCCAGTTATTTTAAGACCAAATGCATTTTTCACACTGTTATTTTCACACTGTTATTGCAGATTATGTGTTGTCAGACCTCATTTCCACTCCACCTGCTTTTGAGAGTTTTGTTAACTAAGAATATTTTTTTAACTAAAACAATTTTATCTGTTAATTGGCCCAATGTGTGCAACAGCATTGATTTTATATAATTCTTTAAATGGTCTTGTCTCTGTATCATTTTCACCTTTTTAAAACTTACTTTCTATTACACACATGTAGGCACACAAAAATCATAAATCAAGTTACCACTTTGTTGTTTTTTTAAATACTTTGCAAAAGCTCACACTTTAAACTTGGTTTGTGTTCCTTGTTAGACACGTCAAGGCTTCAAGACAACCACCACATATCAGAGACAGTAGAAACTAAAGCACTGGTTCAAAGTAAACCAGTTATGTAACCTTTAATGCCTTCCACTGCTTACTGAGGAAGGCTTTTGTATCCAGTATTTATATTGTCACCGTCTGAAAATAATATCCGGAGTCATTTTATGTCAAAAATTAAAATTTTCTTTTAGTAAAAATTGACTTAGGCTATTATTTTAGTAAGACGAGGCAGTGTTTCTGTCTATTTTCTATTAATTTCTTGTATAAATGCTTTCTTTTGTTGTTTTATTATTTGTTTTAATATAACTGTGTGTATTGTGTTTTGTCCTATAAATTGGACAAATAGGTGTTTTTTGTCTTTGGAAATGGATCTAATGGGTTAATTCCTGCAAAATTTCACTGCCAAGAATTGGGGTAATGTCATAATCAAATAAATAAAGCAAATTAAATAAATTCTTAGTTTTAAATCTCTGTTTAACACAAATATATTCTGGGCAACCTCGACTCTGCGTACGTAGTAATATTTAGTTTTTATGTTTATTTGATGTATTTTACACATTTTACAGTTGAAGAAGTCCAGCTTCCTCAAGCTGGATTCCAATTGAAGTCCAACTTCTTCAAGCTGGGCTAAAGCCAAAGTCCAACTTCTTCAAGCTGGGCTAAAACCGATGTCCAACTTTTTCAGCTTTAAAGTCTGCTTTTTAAGCAAACCAGGCTTGACCTTATTTTATAGTGTAAAACTAAACTGCTTTAAGTAAAATTGAAACTGAACCAAGTGCATGATTCACCAGCTGCAGACCTCTAAATAGTTTCTTTACATGTAATGTGTTTACACTGATTCGTGCATCAGGTGATTGCAGAGGACACCAGCAGTATCCTAGAAGTTGTGGCGCTGCGGGTTCAAGAGTCATTAACATGATGGTCTGTGTCAATTAATCTCAAAGCAGTGTTTATAGGGGCCAGTGACACCACTGACCCCCTGCTGCTTTGTCAAGTCAGGAAGAAGAAAGATCATTTCTAGAGGCGATGCTGATGCTCCCAGTCCTACAGGTTTGACTGAGTCTATCAAGATGACTCTTATGCAAGTTACATCCTGGGCTGTGGATGTCAGTCACTTCATCACATCAGTTTAATTTTACTTGAGTAGGGGAAAAATTTAAATTTGATGGTAGAAAACATGTTTTGCCTCCAGCCCTTATTTGGTGTGTTTACGAATTAAACAGAAGTCAATTAACTTCAGCTTCAAACCAATTTTTAAACTTTTACAAACCATTTTGTCTGTTTTTGGTTTGGAAAAGTCAAGATAACAGACTACTAACTGTTTTTAACATTACAGGAAAATCAAAGTTAGACATTTAATGCAAAAGACATAAACTAGAGTATAGATGCAGATGTTTGCATTTATTTAACATATAATATCCATATGTGCTTGGAGCTGGAGTCAAGATCCACATATGTATGGGTCTTTGGTATTAAGTCTTTCCTTGCTGTTTATTTTTACTTCAACCCACCACCATGTAGTACACCACACACTGCAGGACGTTGTAAGATTGTTGTGAAGGGTAAATAGTGGGGTAGAGGGGTTTCAGCGGGAACACCAACATGCAACATGCAAAATCTCATTTATCAGAATATTCTTATATGATTGTATTTCATGATCTCCTTCATAATAAATTTGATTCCTTTTCTGTTTATCATGAAATTTCAATAAAATCTATACTTACTCAAACTTTGATTGTTTATATAATGTGGTCATTTTTCTGCAGTTGCAAACTGGGGAAAAATGATGCATCTTTCTCACCATATTTCCGGATGCATATTAGCACCATGCATATCTTGTACAATTGGTGTATTTAGCATCAAATATGCTAAATGCACCATGCATAACTGGTGCATTTAGAAGTGTTTTAAATCTGATTTTGTTTGGGGTGGTAAATTTTTTTTTTTTTTTTTTGCTGCATAAAGTAAAAATTCTGTGTAAACTTTTTAAAAAATTTTTTTACCATAATTTTTGTATTTTCTATAACATTCACATTAACATATATATTTGTATTATATTATTTGTACCATGGTTATATTTTTAATATAAATACATATTTTTTTTTTCATATATGGTTTTATTTTATTCTTATATTTGGAGTCAGTTTTTGTCCTGTAACTACTATGAAAACAATTAAAAGACAAATTGTTTCAAAATATATCACAACATTGTCACATGTTTGCTTTACATACTTTGATAATCATTTAAAACAAAAGATTTCTAACAGTCCTTCAGTGTAAAGCTTAACTGAGTATGCTTCAGAACAGATGTTCACCAGCAGGGGGCAGAATCGGATGGGTTTGAGATTTTTCTATTTTCTATTTATATTAGAAGCTCAATTATACTGATTACTTAATTTTCTTGGCTTTTGAGTGAAGATGTTTATTAATACTGCAATCCATAACATTGAATTCTGTACATTTTCATCAAAATGAGCATTATGTATTTATTTATTGGATACAATAATAAAGTTTTGTTGGTGAAACAAACTAACTTATTTAACTTTAATGCCTCTTTTTCAGTGAAGTGTCTTTGCTTGTCTCTAAATTCACAACAGTAAACACTGAACAAAAGCCTCCTTAAACCTTAGGCAAATTTTAGTTAATTACATGTTTTGTTTTTGTTGGCATTGCTGACAGATTTCCACCTCTGGGGACTGAGTGACTACAGATTTGCACAAATGTGTGGACAGACGTTCAGTTGTTCTTCACAAATGATTAATTTTGGAGTCTTTCTGCTGTTTATCCTTTCAATAAATGTATGTTTTAAATTGTTTGCGTGAAAGACATTCTTTGCTGGGGGATAATTATTTAGTTATTAACCTCTGATGCTGGAAGTCACCTTAAATTTGAAGATACAAATAGCAAAACAACTCTAAACAAATCCAAATTGTTTTAGGGTTTTTTTTCAAGGAAGCAACACATCAGCTAGAAGAAAACACTCTTATCAGGGGTTTAAACTACAGCACAGAGGAGTGAGATGGCCATTGAAGAGGGTTGAAACTGTATAAAAAATTCTCAGTAATTTCATCCAATCTTGCTGCTACACACTGCATTACCAGGGTTTATGAAGAGAAATCGGCCCACAGCATCACAGATCCACCCTTGTACATAATTAACTCTTTGTTTCTCAAATTTGAAATGTGAATTACTTTTAAATGTAGGAGTTTCTATCTAGAAGTCATTTCTTGTTTCTACGACATGTTCTCATTTTAACAGTGAAAAAAGAGAGAAATGTTTAGAGTTTAAAGCAAAATATCTGAAAAGAATGTGGTTGGGATTTTAGGGAATTTTACTAATTATTTACTGATGTGTCTGCTGTTTTTATACTTCTGTCATGTGATTTCCTGTTAAAGAAGTTTCCAGACAATATGCAGACGCTTTCGCAGCTCTCTATAAAAACAGGTAACATCCTGTGCACACCTAAGCTGCCTTAAAGAGTTACCATATATGGAGTGTGTTTGACTGTGCTATTGAATTATCACTATGAGGACACACCTATGCTTAGAAGTGAATAAATATTGAAGGCCTGCAAGCCCCAGTTGGAGTTAGCTTGTCTGACGCAGCAAAGACACACGTGTCTCCCCTTTTGTGTGTCCTCGTGATTCTTTCTGAGTTCATTTGAAGAATAAACCCAACAGCCATTTTAACAGCGGAAAAAATGAAATGTTTAAAGCAAAATATCTGGAAATAATGTTTTTAGGTTCTCATCAAATGTTCTACCCTGCAAAAACACAAAAGCTTACCAAGCAAATATGGTCTTGTTTTTAATAAAAATATCTTAGTACACTCAAATAAAGACAAAAAACAAATTAGAAGCAAGTTTTCAGCAAAATAAAGTAGATTGATAATTGCTTAACATTGATGAAAACAGTTTGCTTATAACAAGACACCATGTTACAAGTGAAATAATCTGCCAATGACTCTAGTAATTTTTCATCAGTATACAGCAATTAGACTGAAAACAGACTCTAGTATCTTTCTGAAAAAGTACTTGTAATTTTGTTTTGCCTTGTTTAAAGTGTACTAAGATATTTTCACTAGAAACTAAACTTAATTGACTTGGCAATATGCTGTGTTTTTGCAGTGTATGAAGTCGTCATCACACCAGTGGGTGTCTCTTGCATCATAGACTTTATTGATTGTCCTCAGCCTGAGGCTCGTTGTCACCCCAGTGTTTTGGAGGGAGATGTGTCCTCCAACTCTGATCAATGATATGGACGACTGAACTGAAAAAACATCAATGAATACATTAAAGTGAATAAAAAATATTCCCCAAATATCTGCTGTTTCATAAAAGAAACAAATACATTGCTGTTGTTAATGTTCAGGGAAAACTGAAGACATGTAAATCCCCAAAGCGTTATCAAAGTCCTTAATCTCCAGGTTAGAAGGTCAGCTTCGTCAGCGGAAGAAACAACCGCTTTCATTTCTTCATTCATTGTGGATTTTTGCGGACAAAGATCGTGGAAAAAACCCCATTCACTCCAGCTTTAGGAGAAAACTGACAGAACAAGCAGCGGCTTAAATGGACAGAAGCAGCTCTGGCGACACCTTGTTTTCAGTTATATTTAAACAAAGACTCTCCAACTGCTGTCGTGACTCTAATCCACTAAACATTTTATGTTTGAATTCTTCAAAGAGGTAGCTAGATGAGAAGAGATGCATTTCAATGCAACCAAAACACAGATTGTTTTTTTTAACAACAAAATAAATATGTCTCAGTCAATGAGTTGCAAAAATGGAACATAATGACCAAAATAAAAAGTTCTACTCAGTGGAAAATGATGCTTTACAGATCATAAGAGGCTGCACAGACTAAATAATGCAGAAACAAACAAATAGATAAATAAACAAATAAATTACTAAACAAACAAGTAAATAAATAAATAAGTACATAAACAAATACATACATAAAAGATACATATGAATGAACAAAATACTTAATAAATACTGAAGCAAATTTATAGTAGAAAATTACAGAAGTGTGTGCATTACAGAAGTACAATCTGTCAAATTCTTGGTGTGAATCAAAAGCTCAAAGTGTGAGCTAGATTCACCTGGATGCATAAAGATTAAATTATTTAGATCCTGTCTGCATGATGTGACAGCAGCGAACAAAGGACGGAGCGTGGGTGTGGAGAAAAGAGGGTTGGACAGATCAGATCAATAAAGAGCAGATGAGGGAATCCCAGGGGAAAACGTTGGGTTTGTTGCCATCTGGTCGTCCTGCAGGGCACAAACTCCACCATCCAGTTCCTACAGCAGCTTTACAATAAGATCAACAATATCTACCAACTTCACCAGCCAAGGCCTTTCAGGATGTAATGACTGTTTTGCTGAACTTTCTCCGAAATGACACGGATAAACAACACAAGAGTCCTGCACCGAACACAACATGATATCGCTCCAGTTATTGGTGTGAGTGCTCTCAGAGTAATTCAAGGGCTTCCTCTGCTTGTCATATGATGCCCCTGCAGCTATTACAGTGCATTAGAGGGAGAGAGAGCAAGAAAGCCGTGGATCACGTTGCCGATGCTTCTGCTCCTGATGCAGGACCGACTGGAGATTCAGGAGATGGAAGAAAAATGACAGTAATTATGCATGAAGAATGGGTTGGAACAAGAAGATATGACAGAATTATCTTTTATCATAATGTTTATGAATCAAATAAGTCATAAAATCTATCAAAATCAATCAATTTTTTTAATATTTTAGGCCTTTTTATATATTAATATAAGAATTAATATCCATTGGAACAAAAAACTATATTCAAGGACAAACAAATAATGGAAAAACTATTTTCTTTTATGTTAATAAAACAAAGCTGTGCAGTCTCCAAAATTTTGGGGTTAAACTTTTTTGTATGTTGTTGGTGTAGAAATTATTTTCATTCTATTCTCGTCAATATGTACTATCTTCCAAAAAATAGGTGCTGCATTTGGCCAGGTGTAAATAACAGAATAATGATGCGTTGTTTAAAGAAATCCCTAATGCAGCTTGTAGATAAGAAATGTTCAATTAAAAAGATGAACAAATAAAATTAGCAAAATGCATGGGGAACACAGGGAACCAGAGCCAAACAAAAGCAGGAATCCAGAACAAAAAGTCAGTTTTTAAATAAAATCATTGAATGTTTGTGGCCCAAAAAATGGGGCTAATAAAAGTAAATACTTTGTTTCGTACTTAAAACTCTTCTTTTAAGGAGATATAAATCAGACTTCAAAAAATTCAGCCTTCAAAAATGACAAAGAGTCCATCTGCATCAGCTCTCTTTGCTGGAGGGTCAAATTTGAGCCAGGGGTCACGCAAAAATGTTTCCAAGGGCCACAAGTCGCCCCGAGTCTGAGGTTTGGACATGTCTGCTCTGAATTTCTCCTTCTGGATGATAATGAAATGATTTACCAACAAAAAGGGAAAAATTGCTTCTTGATACATTTTCTAGGTTACACTGATGCACAAAGAAAACATGTTAATGTTTTTCTGTACATAAGGTTGTGAAAATGTTCACAAACCAAACTATAACAACCGACAGCCCAAACTCACAGCTAACAATCACCTTTAAATTAAGATCTGACCATTAAAGCGCTTTTTAAACTTGACAGTTTTGGTTCTGTGGGCCCCTGCAGACTCTCCCTTGCTTGGCCTCTTATAACAAAGATATATGGACTCAATAAAAGAACAGGATCCTTTTACTGAAACTTTAGATAGGACAGTTAAGATATCATGGACCACCCATCCTCCGTTAATCTGTCTGGGAGCAGATGGTCACTGTGAGTGTGCACCATGCACAGCTGTGATTCCAAAACAAACCGGTATGTTTTCACTTTGTCTTAAAAATATGAAGTTTTCTTGCTTTCGCTTCCTTGTGTTTACAAAAGGAAACCGAGAAAGCTTTTAAAAATGACTCTTCAAACTGTACACCTGTGGTGCCTTTCTGTTCGGAAAAACCCCCGCAAAACTTTCCATTTCAGTTTTAAATATTCTTTTACGGAAATATTAAAACAATTTTAACATTTGGAGACAGAACGGTTTGTGAGTGTCAACGACAACAAACCGTTCATATTTTCCAGCTTTATTCTTTGTAGCTGACAGCCATCTTGCGTGGCAGTTGCTATGGAGTTGCTATGACAACATTAAAGAAGCCACATGCTTAGCTCTGGCCTGGTTCTTGGCTTTTAACTAGCATCTCTGTGTATCTCTGTGTAATACTAAGATAAAGATCTGCTGTTGTTGTATCAACCTGCCAGACCTCTCAGGTCTTCTGGTTCTGGTCTGCTCTGCATCCCCAGAACCAGAACCAAAAGAGGAGAAGCAGCTTTCAGCATCTATGGACCAAAAATTTGGAACAAACTTCCAGAAAACTGTAAAACAGCAGAAACCCTTACTTCCTTTAAATCTCAACTAAAAACACACCTGTTTAGAATTGTATTTGAAATGTAATATGTATGGATTTGTATTTGGATTTGCATTTGTGGATAAGTATGTAAGTTGTAGGTTGAGACCTTTTCCTGTTGTGGGCAACGGGGCCCGGCGAATACCCGTGGTTAAACGGACGGCGGAGTCCGGCGGTAACAGGCGCTTAAATTCCGTGGTTTTTTTTTGTTTTTTTTTTTGGTATTTTATTTCATTTTATTCTATGTTGTATTTTGTGTTTATGATGTAAAGCACTTTGAAATGCCTTGTAGCTGAAATGTGCTATACAAATAAATTTGATTGATTGATTGATAAATATCAGTAATACACTTACTGTTGAACTAGCAAAATTAGCTTAGCTTATGTGTGATGGATAACTTCCGGTTCAGACTTTTGGAAATACAAAAGAAAACAAAAACACCATCTAAGTTTTCTCTTCCATGTAACTCTGATACTCTGAGTTGTTTTGGTTTATCGTATTTTTGTCGTTTTTGAATTCATGAATTATTTATTTAACCAGTTCCACAGCAGCTTCCTCTCTCCCTCTTCATCAGCTGCAAATCCACACAGTACTTAGTCCTGACAGGATTTCTGTGAATCAAAGCTTCATCAAGTGTAATTTGTGAGGCATCACCATCAAGCCTCATGCTGTAAAAACACTCTGCAAACACTCTCATGGATGCTTTAACATTTAAGAAGTCAGTACGGTAATAATCAACCTTGGAGCTGCAACTTTACAGCATCTTCCCTCAAAAAACCAAATGTGTGCACATGAACATTAAATTAAATGACTGTTTCTGGATAATGTAAGTCCAAGTTGCCACTCTTTGAGTTATTTTGCTCATTGTCCTTGTTTTAAATAAACTAAAAAACTAAACTGTGTTTTTCCTGTTTCCCAGTTTGCTTTCTCCGCCTTGCTCTTACGTCTCTTTCTCTCCCTCACTCTGCCTTCTGCTCTCTCCTCTCAGCTGCACCCTGATCATAATTCTGCACAAAAAGGCCTCTGCTTTCCTGTTTCTTTGCTTTCTTTGTCTTGTTATGATCTTATGACAATGTCTACTCACTGTAAAACATTTGAGCCACATTTAGTTGTGACTACTATCTTCTACTCTCTAACTCAAATGAATTTAGTGAGATTTAGATCTCGAACCTAAATGTGTGAGTTTGTGAAAAATAAACTTTCACATTTATAACTTACTTATAAATAAAAAGTTGTGTTAACTTTTTATTTATTTTGTTGAATAAACTAGAGTTTTTAGTTTAGCACTTAAAAAACTGAAATAAGAAAAAGAGAGGAGTGGGAACTATTTCCCAGAATGCTTAGCGGCACGTTTTTGTCTCCTGACTCTAGTGTGTTATTAAGGTAAATGCTTATTTTAATGAAAGTAATACAGAAGTGTGTGCTGTTTAACTAGCAGTTTTTTATTGCATAGTTTGAAATAATTACTTGGTTGAAATTGTGGCATTAAGTTAAAACTCACAATTCAAGATGAATGAATTTTAAAAACAACGATTTTTAAAGTATTGTTTACTTTAGTTTCATAAAAACCAAAAGAATTTTGTTGGTCACTTTAATTGCATTTTCAAGCCAACAGGTAGACTTTCACTTTAAAGTTAAACAAACCTTAAATTGTTTTACAGTGCTTGCATAAACACTGAGTTGCTACATGATGTCTCGGTTTTTCTTTTCCCCTTTGAGGTTGTAATACATGTATACATACTGAGGTTGCATTTATTTGTTAGGAATATGTCGAACGATGGAAAAAAAGCACAAAATTAGAAATGATATATTGCGACAGACTGGCGACCTGTCCAGGGTGAACCCCGCCTCTCGCCCGGAACACAGCTGGAGATAGAAACCAGCCCCTCCCGAGCCCGTTAGGGAGAAGGGTGAAGGAAAATGGATGGATAGAAATAATATATCACTTGAGTGATACTCTATAATGAAATCTATCATCGCACCATAACTCATTCTCGATGAATACCAACACGTTTGGTCCTGTTAGGAGGTAAAACAACATCCAAACCCTTCAAAAGTTTGAAATGCAGCCATAAGACAAGTTTTTAAAGTACTTCTGCTAGAGGCTTTCGGAGCATAAAATCCTACATAGCAGTTATAACAAGTGCAAAACAACTGTTACATTTAGTTGTTTATAATCACTAAACACTTTGTGAGCTTAGTCACCCTTACAGCCCAAAGCCGAATATTATTATCAGAGGAGGCCAATAATCCACATCAGGTATCAACTCCTTCAACTTCTTGTAAATTATTGAAATTTGTATAATAAAAGAGAAAAATAGGTGGAGATTATTTTTGAAAAGCAATGAGAAAGAGCTCTGTTATTTGGGAACAGGCACTAAACATCGCTAACAAAGACAAGAAAACAGAAATAGATTCATTGTTGAAGTTTGCGGCAGAAACGGTAAATCAGCAAGAACTAAAAACTAAAATATCTTTTCAGTCAGTTCAGTTCTGTCCTGAACAAGTTTGGCTCAACTTGTATGGATATGCAGTGGAGTATGTTTCTCTTGCTTATTGCTGAATACAGAAAGACTAAGTTGCCTATTTAAAAAAAAGATCATTGGTTCAGTTTGATTAAATCTCTTTCTTAATAAAATAAGAGACACCCACAAGAAATGTAAACCACAAGTTGTTTTTTCCCAAAGTAACTGGCTGTTCACAAAGTAACGCACCCAAAGTGTTAAAGGGAAGTTGAGTGGAAGGTAAAACTCTGCTGAAAAAACATCCATCCTCAGCAGTGATGTTATCTGTTAGTGTTGGTTCACCTTGTTTTCTCAAATTTTATTTATTTCTATTGATATGCAAATTACATTTTTTAGCCAGTCTTGGCACCTGCTCTGCAAAAAGTTGCTTCTTTAATAACGGGGAATTCAATGTGTTTGAATAGCCGGCAAACCCCAAACTCATTTTCAGTTTGGACCAAATCAAGATCATTCATCCTCTTAAAGGGCCGGTTGTGCCAGAAGGTATTGATAAAACCTCTTCACAAACTGTTAAAGTATCAATTTAATTATATTATTGAACATCTTTTCATCAGTTCCTCCAGGATTTTGGGAAACTTTTTGTGATTTTTGGAAAATCACAAAAAGTTTGTGGTACTAATTGGGAAATATTTGTGCTTATTTATGACAGTAAGTCTGACTTTTTATTCCTCGCTGTGCAGATCATGGACCATCATCTGACACCAATTAAGGTTGAGGCAACTGTTTAGTACAAGTAAGAAAGTCTTTGACAATTTTTGAGAAAAAATCTGCAATAAACTCCCAATTATGTATTAGCGCCAAAAAGTGTGAATTTGTTGGATTTTTTGTGAAGTTCCACAATCATTTTCAGGAAAGTAGAGCGACTGATTGATATAAACAGATAAAAAGTGCATTGATCTGATTAATAACCTAATATTTAAACACACTTAGTGTTTAGTCTAGAATCTAGAGGGCCACATAAACAGCTATGGCGGGCCAGATTTGGCCCACGGGCCTTGAGTTTGACACATGTACCATAGAGACTCTGGAGAGCTTCATCAAGATGAGAGAGACCAGAACCAACAATACAGCTGCTGTTATAGCGACCTGGGCTTCTTTAGAACCGCAGCTTTGCCACAGGCTGATTGCTTCCTTTGAAGGAACGGAAACATTATACATTCAGCTGAAACCAGATATTTACATACACCGGTTTAAAAGAGCCCTATCTGACATTAAATCAGACTTAACTTTTACCCTTTCATTCACATTATTTGACTTTACTGGAGGCACGCAGATGGATTTATTTCAACAGTTTCCTTCTGGAAGTGTCAAATAACAAAAGATGACATGTAGGGAGTTGTGTACCTTTACACGTCTGGTTCATACTTGGGGACAATTTCCAGGTACCTGAAGATGTCACATTCATCTGTTCAGGCGTAAACAGCCTGGGAACGTCCAGCGGCCATAGGAATGTGTTTTCATGTGCAACATGAGCACCACAGACCAGAGGAAAAACTTTATGACGATATTGGCTGAAACCGATGAAAACAGGGTCATTATCCAGAGAAACATGGCCGACACCAACATGGGCTGAAGGGCCATTCAGGAAAGAAGAAGCTATTGGTAAAAAAAAAGAAAAAAAAAACACTGGAGGGATCAATAACAATTAAGCTTTGCACTTTTAGTAATCGGTTTAAAATCCTTTAATGAATCTGCACCAAAACTGTTAAATTCAGATTTTATTGCTGAATTTAATAAATGTTACAGTTCTGTGGTCTGTGTCAAAAGAGAAGCATTTATGGCGGGTCCTTGAAGATCTGGGGACCTTTGGCAGCTGTTTAGTTTTCTTATGCCTTGGGCCGGCTGAGTCTCATAGCAAATATGTGGACAGACTTGACTCTGTTCACCAGTTCTGACGCAAGGAATGGCGCAAAATCAAGGCAAATAACTGAGAGGCTCATATGGACAGATAGGCATGAAACCAAAGTCAAACTAAAGAATTCATTTAAGTATCAAAGATTCATTTCGCATTTTGCAAAGTATTTTGTTTTCTCTAAAACAACAAAATGCACAAATCAACAGGCGCAGCCAATCGGCCTTGTGCTTTACGTTTGTCGGCTCGTCCGGATGAACAGCCGCGTCCTGGTGCGTAATTGGAGTGGATGAAGACAGAACACGCTGTATTGGTGTGTGCGCAGAGTGGGCGTGGAAACGGGCTGCTTCCCTGAGCGGAGCCGACGCGCTTCAGCCAAACGCGCAGAACCAGAACCAGAACCAGAACCAACCCCCCGATGGCTCATCCTCCCCGTCATCCGGACCCGCAAACTGGATTGTAGCTCCGTGCAGGGGGCGCTTTAAAAACTGAGCTACTTTTGTAGTTGTTTTTTGTCCTTTGGGGAGCTTTTCTCCTCCTCCTCCCTTTGACAACAAACCCAGAAAGAATCGCGCAGCGATGACAGCCGTGATTGCTCCACCTATAAGTTGCTGAGACTTCACCCTCCGTCGATCTTGCATCTGATTGCTGACGCTTCTAAATATGCAAAGGAGATACAGGATGAAACTGGTTTTAATAGCAGCCTTACTTGGACTGGTGAGTCCCACATGTTTCAAACCTTCATTTGTTTTGATGAAAGTTTTTAATTATGTCTGTAAGAAAGTTTTCCCTCCTTTTATTGATCTACGATGGCCAAAATCACTGCATCTATTTAAAATCCACCAGTTTAGCAACAAATCGTTGCTTTTCCTCTGTCTTCCTCCTCCTTGCACCTGTCTTGTTCCTGGCGCTGGACAGTGTGGAGCAGGACGGATGCATGCATGCAGCAGAGCAGCCATTCAGGTTGACACTTTATAGCTGCGGCTGCTGCTGCGTGGAGCTGTGGCTCTCCACCCGTCTCAGTTACATGCGCGGCCGCAGAGAGAAGGACAATAACTCTGTGCAGCACCTGATTTATCCACTTTCTGCCGCTCCAGGATGGTCTACTATAAAAGCAGCGTTTCTGTTTTGTCGGGTCACGTGACCTCATATCAAAACTTACACAAGAGTCAAAACAGGAGGAAGACGCTCCGCAAACATGAGGGGAATTCAGCTCGACAGTTCTGTAATATTTGTGATTTACCCTGAGGTCAAATGCATTTTTCAGTTTCCATGACTTTGTCAGCGTCCTGATTTAGGATCCTGTCAGCGCATGACAGCTGCTCCCACTGTTGGCTATGCATCCCCTGCTGGCTCAGCACATGCAATATTGATAGGTGCTGGACCACTCTTCCTCTTCCTCCTCAATCTTCCTCTTCCTCCTCAATCTTCCTCTTCTTTCTCAATCTTCCTCTCCTCCCCTCGGCTGCCGCTCTCCATCTTATCCTGGTTCTGCTGCTTCCTTTCCTCTGTTTAAGAAGTGATGAGTCAGCATTGTTTGTTGTCCGGCTTTCTGCGCATGTGTGATTTCTGCCTGGTCAACCTCATAAACACATTTATTTATGAATGAATGTGTGTTTTATTTTTTATTTTTTATTTTTTTTAAATGAAGCAGGCATAAAAAGTAAGAACATTTTTATTCACTCATTTAAAAAAAACTATTTCTAAAAAGTAATTTAAATTTATTTATTTATTACAATTTGTAAGTATCAGTGTTTTTCACCAGATGGTAAAAACCAAAGGAATAAAAATAAAACTTTGTAATTACATAAACAAAATAATTACTAAATATACTAGCTAAAATTTACATGAAAACATACAAGTGACAAGATGACAGCAGAGATGTTGACAACTCTAATTATTAATTATTAATTTCTTCTACATTGTTTCTTGTATTGTTGAAAAACTTGTTGATTTTCTCCTAAATTGTGCTGAAAAAAAGAGAAACTAAAACATGCAATCAAATTTAGTTTGTCAAACTTAATATATTCACATTTATTTAACATTTATTTAATAATAAACTTAACATTTTTAGTTCGATTAACTTAATTTGCTTGTTTGCAACTCCATTTTTTAAGGTCGTCACCTGTTTTCTTTTTTTCAGTGTTAGGAAAACTAATTCATAAAAAACAGTCTATCAGTGTTTAGTGGAGGCAGTATGATGCTGTGGGCTTGGCAACTCACTCACTGAAAAACGCCCCAGCAGAACATTTTTTATCACACGACTCCAGAGTTTGGAAGTGAAAAGTAGATAAATGTCAATTTTGATCAACTTGGATGTGCTTGAAGAATGGGTTGGCGTCCCACAGCAGTGTTTGACTAAACTGGTGACCACAATGAATTGGTACCAGGCCGCTGTACTGATGTCTGCTCAATTTCCAACATATCATTTTGCTTCTAATGGCAATCATCCAATCCAAAAAACATGGATGCAGACGACATACTCGAATCTACATTTTCTTGCAAATGTTTCAAAATGAACAGATTTGTAACAATGTAACTTATTGCCCAGCAGCACTGCAAGTTTCTACATGCTTTGTGTTAATCATATATTCTATCATATAAATAAACACAACAGCATTTCTCCTGAGCAGCATTTTGTTGAAAAGACAGCATAAATATGTACAACAAATTTAAGTTGCATGACGTTAAGAAATCCCAACATTGCAACTCTGCAACATGTGCTAGCTTAAAGAAACTTTCAAGGCTAACAGATTCAGTTTCAAAATATTTTTACTCAAGTAAAAGCAAAAAGTATCCATCGAAGAAATTACTAAGAGTAAAAAGGTATTTGGTTAAAAAAAAAGTCTGCTCAAGTTCTGAGTATATAAAATGTAAAATTGACATCAGACAGACCAAAATATAACGTTAAGTGGACATTTTTTGGTATTTCATCAATAAAAATTATAATAATTTATTTAAGTAACAAAAAAATAACAAAATCAGGCAAAAGAGAAAAATTTCAAATTTATGAAACTTTAGCAAAAACTGCAGGTGTGTCTATATTTTAGCTTTGTTTTTCACTCTGGGTAGAGAATCCAGAAATTTTACTCAAGTAAAAGTAGAAATAATAAAGAATAAAATTACTCAAGTGTAAGTAAAAAGTAAAGCATAGTGAAAGTACTTCTAAAAGTGCATTTTTTTCCAAAAAGTTACATTTTGATGGCCTTCAAAGCTTCTTAAATTGAGGTTTGACATATTGGTCCTCCACAAGTCCTGAGGTGGAGCCAGAGCGGTCCAGTCGGGTCCATTAGAGCAATAAAGCCCTGCTGAGATCTGAAACCGTGTTTATTTCAGCCTTCACATTTATCACCAGTGTACATTTTGTTCCATCTTCAGGGACTTCACATTAAAACCCGCTTATGGAAGCATGAAAGTCGAGCTTCAACTTGCCAAAAAGGCTTGTTTAAAATCCTTTAGTTTTCCATTTCACACGCCATGTGCTCAAATACCAACCTCCAATAATCTTTTTGCACCATTCATTCGATTTTAGCCAGCTGACGCATTTAGAGGCGGTGTTTGTTGCACCGACACCTGGAGCTAAAAACAGGTCAGAGAGAGAGAGAGAAATTAATAAGCAGATGCCAAACACTGGAATCACTCCAAGTATCATTTTGAAACGGGTTTGTTCAGATCACGGGAGGTTTGAGCGTGTGTCTGTCGAAAGGCGTGTGCGTTAAATTAGGGGGGCAGGAAAGGGGAAGCACACAGCAGGCGGGCTTGATTTACATTTTAATGGCTGCTTTTGTGGAGTGTAATAGTGAGGCACAGCATGTCTTGCGGTTTTGAACAAAGTGAGGAACAATTTGTGGGAGACAAGAAGCGTCTCTGAGGTTCTAAATGCTGAATAAAAAATTACAATGTTCAGGTTTTCCCCCACTGCAGATTTAACCTGAGGGAATATGATCATTGGAAAAACAAGCTGTATAAACCAACCTAACCCTAAGAGATCAAATAATTGCACCCTGAGACTAATAACTGAGTTTGCAAAAATGATTTGTAATAAAAGGTAGAGATCAGAAAGACGTTCTCCTCCACAAGCAGCTTAGCCGTTCAACTTTGTCGTTTTTGACTGTTCAGTTTTTTTTTTTTGGTTCTTTGTTTATTTTTTGCTTTTGTGATGTCGCCTTATTTGTTCTTGGTTTTTTTTATGATTTACTGATGCGCTACTCGAGTAACTTTGGTTGGCTAAACACTGCTCCAGTTTTGGAATTTTGTCATTTTTGGTGGTCCTGATTTTTTTCTATTTTTGACTTTTTTTCCCCACTTCTGTTCTTGTTATGTTTTTTTTTTCCCTTGTTTCAGGCTATTTTCTGTTATTTATTTAGTCTAAGTTATTCTTCTTGTGCCACTTTCTCTCCTGCATGTGGAATCAATCAGCTCATCAGCCCAGGCCTTTTGTTAAGCTCCCTAAGCCTCTCATTCTCAGCCACTACTTGCTGGATCCTCATGTTTACTCCCTTCACTTCCTCGTGTTCCCCTTGCTGGATCTTTTTACATTGACGTTTGGTTTTTGCCTTGGCTCCCATTGGTTTTTCTAAGTTTGTTTTTTCATACTCTTTATTAAATTTTCATATTCACTGGTCTCTTCAGATTTTCACAAATCTTCAAAATTCACACAAAATCCACATTTTTTTTCAGATTTTGTTGACATTTTTTCTCAAAATTGATCAGAAACATTGGGTTTAGTTTAATCCTGCTTCAGCCTTACTGGATGTCTTTATAATCAACTAAGTAACTAAAATCATTTCATTGGTGTTTCAACAGTTTAATGTGTTTTATCAATACTTTCTGGCAAACTGGCTCTTTAAGAACATTCAGATTTTTGATATGGCCAAAAATTAAATGAAATTTTCAAAGTTAATAGATCTCCATCAATTCCTACAAACTCAGTGACAGATTCTTGACCACAAGGAGAATGTCGGAGCGCGAATGTCCAAGGTGAACCATGTGAGCGGCCAGGTTAGGCACGGTGTGTGTATGTGTGTGTGTGTGTGAGTGTGTGTGTGTGTGTGTGTGTGTGTGTGTGTGTGTGACTTCGCTCGCTCGCTCACACGACTTCAGAAACTCGTCAGCTGACTCAGAGGAGCCTGAGGGAACGCTCGGTCCTCGTTCTGCTGTCAGCTGCATTCCTCACACACCTGAACCCTGACGATTTACACAGAGCGTACCTCCTTCGCTCAACGCCTGCGTGTGTGCGCACATCCCTTTAAACGCGCTCGTGGTCACAGGTGGGCGGAGAACCCAAAACCTGCATAACGTAGGAGCAGCACTGCTTCAGAGTGAAAAGTAGCCATTCAAGAAATTAAATCAGGGTTAAAAAGTATTTGGTAAAACGCCTACTCATCTACTGAGTAACTGATCAAATGATCAATCATTTAATATTTAAAAATTACATAATCAGACAAAAAGTTAAATGGAAATTTTTATATTTTAGGGGCAAAAAATGATTAAATCAGGTCAGTAAAGAAAAAAATGACAAAATCACGTAAAAGAAAACGTTTCCAAATCAGTTTCTTTCAATAAAAAAACTTTAACAGAAACTGCAGGTGTGTGTCTGTCTAGTGAGGTTTTAGTTGAAACATGTTTGTTTTTCACTGACTGGTCACAAAATCCAGAGATTTTACTCAAGTAAGAGCAGAAATACGCCACAATAAAATTAAGTAAACTAATTACCGCTTAGTAAAAACACTCCTAAAAATAAATTTGTTCAAATAGTTATTCAAGTAAATGTAAATGAACCAGCGATTAAACCAACTCAGCTCTGTGCCAGTAGGAAACGAGCCGAATCACATGTTGCTTAAAAACAGTTTCTGCTCTGATTTATGGAGACACTTTGGGAAGATGAAGCTGATAAACTCTGGCCTGCAGGGTAACTGTAGAGCAGGAGTGTCCAAAACAGCCAACGTGGAAAATCCTTGTAACGTTTCGGATTGAGTAACAATCGTATCCTCCAAAATACGTATTTAGTTTCCTTTTTCTTTGTTCAAAAGAAAAGTGTGGGCAGTATCCATCTGACTTAGTTTGAAACTTATCACCGCTCTCATCAGATTTCCCAAGATGATAAAGACGTTTGTTGGACGAGAGTTTAAAAACAATGAGAAACATTTGATGGTGTGACACCATTGTTTAAAGATCACAGATGAACCTTTTACACAAACGTGGGAATTTGAAGATTGGAGCAAAGTGGCTTTGTGCACAAACACCTTCTTCTGTCGGCAGGTTAGTCTCTGAAGAAAGCAGAGCGACTTCACTTTGCGTGGATGTGTCGCGTTCCTTGATTGCTGCTTCTGATTTACACTGTAAATATTGAACCTCTGTCAGCCAGAGGGCTGGTGGGTCATTAAGCCAATAACTTAAGGACTCAAACAGCTTAAATTCCTTCTTCAAGTAGGAAAGCACTCAAAAAAATGGACCAGCATGTAAAATATGCCTGCTGATTCATTTTTATCACTATTTCTGCTGTAAAACATTTGTTTGCCTTGAGGCTGTAAGCTTTCCAACTGTAGTGTGGTTTTCTTGTCCTGATTGTCTCAGCTTTGTTTAAAAGCCAGATGAATATAAACATTCTTGTTTTTCACAAGATCATGGGAAACTGAGAAAGAAGCTGAAAGTTTTCCAGTTTTTTTTTTGTTTGTTTATATGCTTTCCAAGCCCTGATCCGACTGCTTGAGGACTAATATCTGCTCAGATCCTAAATTTATCAAAGGAAATTCCAAAAATAAGTTTATTAGAGAGAAAGAACAGGAATGAGAAGAGAGGGAGAAAGAGCATTGTTTATTGTTTCTGCTTTCCCTTGCCAAGTATTTTACTGACATTTCTAGAGCAAAATACCTCAGTAAATTTGAATTAAGACAAAACTAATTTACAAGTAACTTATCAGCAAGATGTAGGAGCTTGTTTTAATTAAATAATGCCTTAATATTGCTGAAAAAGTCCTAATTATTTACTTATATATTTACCTATAACAAGACAATTATGCAAGACAAATTTGATTGATATAATTTGACAGTAAACAGATAAAAACTGCATTGATTTGATTGATAACATAAAATTTAAGCACATTTAGAATCAGAGGTATGACGGGCTGGTTTTGGCCTTGAGTTTAACACATACAGTTTGCCCTGAAATACTGGAAAAACATTTTAATTTGCACAATAATTGCACTTCCTTTTGGCGGAGCAACGCAAACCTTTGCACTTTGGAAACAAACGCATGAACTTTTTAAAGTGACGAGCTTTTGCATGCACAGCTGAATGGAAGCAGCCTCTCATTTTGCTCGACCTTTCTCTTGAATCGCAGGCCGAAGCTGTGGCCTCTCAGCACAACTGTCCGTCGGGCCAGAACACGACCAGCGGAGAATGCTGCAAGCAGTGTCCGCCCGGCGAGGGCGTCGTCACGCCCTGCGGCGCCAAACAGACCGAGTGTGCGCCGTGTCTCGACAGTGAGTACCAAACAAAATCATTTCCAAGTAGGCTGGTTCTGTTTGATTATACTGCCTGCAGTAAAAGGAGAGAAACAGGGAAGATTGGGATAAGATGCACCAGTTTTTAACCTTAGATCAGTTGCCAACTTATACAGCTGCATATTTGTAACCCTGATTAAATTATTCCAGATCTTGTTGCGATAAATGATAATATTAAATTCTTGTAACATGTCCCAACATGCATCTTTTACTAGTTTTTACCAATTTATTTCTAACTTCTGAGGTTGGATTTATTTTTAAGGACACAGTTTACTGCTCTTAAAACTGTTTTCATAGTAGAAGAAATCAAACCACAAATTCAGTTTTATCCTTATTATCATGCAGTCAATGCATTGTGAACGCTTCAGGTTGTTGCTGCTTCCAAATGAAGACTAACAATTTGAACTGAAAAGAAAAAGTGAAATCCAGTTTAATCTGTTTTGAGATTCTGGGTGCTGATGCTGCCTGCAGCCTGATGACCGTCCAGATTGTCAGCAGAGAGTCCAGAAGCCAATCATCTGCAGCAGATGTGCATTAATACACTTTGGCATCGGCAGCTCAAGCTGAAACCTCTGGTGATAAACAACCATATCGATTTTAAAGCAGCTGACGGAGCATTTGGAAAAATCTTCGTCTACTTTAGCAAGGCGATGTTATTCAGGAGGGAAGTGGATTGTCTGACGTCGCACTCTAAAGAACATAAATATTACCAAATATAAATATAAATACTTTTGTTAAAATCAATTATAAGGAATTATTGACTTAAAACAAGCTCTTATATCTTGCTGAAAAGTCACTTATAAGTTAGTTATGTTTTATTTTAAGACCCACAAACAGTGGAAGGATTTGGTGTTTTTGCAGTGCAGTCGGGAGAAGTTCACTTCTAAACACATCCATTTCTTTTGGAACAACAAAATAGTCGCAATAAAGCTGAAAATACTTCATTTAATATGTGAAAAAGGATCAAGTGGGACTTTGAGGAAAGTCCATTTCATGCTTCAGTTTCTTCTAAGTTCTTATATCTTCTAAAAAGTTACGTTTAAGTTAGTTTTTGTCTTATTTTAAGTGCATTTGCAGAAGAAACTGGACCAAAAATATTTACGTTTTTGCAGTCCTAAACTCTGAGCAACATCTGCGTTTTCTCGACAATTAAATAGCATAAATGATCATTTGCATGCATCTCTTTTCATTCAAATGAAAGAATCAGAGCGCAGTAGAGTGTTTTCCAGCACCGCTGCCCTCATCCTGGCCTTCACCATGTAGGGAGAGAAGCTCTGGGTGACTGATAGACGCGAGGATAGTAGAGGAAGGAGGATAAAAGAGTGGGATCCGCTCCAGATGCCGTTGAACGGATCTCCAGGGGGAGACATTTAAAGCATCGGATACGTTATTGAACTATAATTAAAGCGGCATGCATTGTAAATTCAAACTGGACAAGCACAACCGGTAGCTGAAAAAAGTCTGCGTATTTTTGAGGTGAATTTATGCTTGAGAGTAACCATTACATGAGGTCAAAGGTCACGGTGTCCTCGGCGGAGGACGGGTTTGGTCCTCTGCCAGCGTTCCCAGAGATTTTCCACGTATGAATTCCCCAACTCTCCCTCATCCTGCCCAGGAAGTAGATGTCAACCTCATTGGGTCAGTGAAACATTGTGAACCACAAGCAAAGGATTCAAATGAAGGTCATGAGAGAAGTCACAGAGATGGAAAATTTATTATACTGTCCGATACTGCACCTCAAATCAAGAGTCTGACCCCCAGTTTTCTCCTGGTGCAGTTTGGGATTAACGTGACCTGCTTTCTCGGAGACTTTCTCGGATGTTCTGTCTTTCTGCTGTACAGCATGGAAGCTTTTAGAGGCGATAAATACCAGTCGTACACGCCTCGTTCTGCTCAGACATGAGCAAACGCACCATGACAAGCCATGTGCATTCAATCATAGACGTGCAGAAATAGAGATAGCTCTCTGGCAGACTTTATCGCACGGCCACAAATTAAGACAGAGTGATATGATGTTTAGCACAAGCATGTAAACTATTTATTTCAGCCTGGTTGAAAGGCGTTAAACTCTGACCTTTCGGCTGCAGAGCTTTTTTAAGTACCTGCTTCTGAAACAATGACGAGCTGTTAAAAAGCAACATTGTGAAAAGGATAAAATGTTAAAACAATTAGATGTTCTTCCTGTAAATACTGGCATTAATGGGAAACAGTTGTAAATATTAGGCTAAATGACTTGTAAACAAGTAAACAGGGAGAAAAAATAAAAATTTGGAGCAAATGTTCATTGCTATTGTCAGCAGTCTGAACGTTAGCATATCTTTGCACTGGTTTATTATTTCAGGAGGTAATGTTAGCGACTGATTTTTGGGAAATTGCACATTTCAAAACATTTAAAGAATGTAATTTTTATTTTAAAAATGTACATATTCTTGAAAACCGTCATTGTGTCGTGACAGTATAACATGAGAAAAGATTACCTGTGAAAAACTTGAGCTCCACCTTCTCCCAGTGCTAACGAGAAATAACCAATCAGAGTCTAGAGGAGGGACTTAGTGTTGTCAATCACTCTCTGTGTGGCGCTGCTCATCCTCCTCCTTCTGTTCCCCTTCTCTCTGCTGTGCTGCAGCGAGGCGAGCATGTAGTGAATGCTAAGGCTAGTTAGCACGGTCCATTCTTCATGCACATTTAGTAGCACGTTCATGGGAATGATTGACAGCGCTTAAACTCTCTTCCTGGCTCTGAATGGTTGTTTTTGACGGGGAGCGGTGCGTTTCTTCAGCATTAGCAGCAGATCGAAAAAATATATGCAAAAATATAAGATGTTGAATTTGTTTGATTCTATTAGAAGTACAAAGCTAAATGTTGATTCTATAAATTAGATGGTACTTTCTAAGTTTTGTTCTAGATTTGAAAACTAACTGCGCCTTGCTCTGATATTAAAATGATGAAGCTAAATGTTGGTATAAAGTAATAAGGTCTGAGTTTCATTTGGGAAACTTCACATGTTTACATGCTTCCTCCTAAATAACTGACTGCCATATAAATAACATCTAATTGTTGCCAGTTTGTCCTGCAGTTCCTCAACAGTGAGCTTTGGAGATTTATTTATCTTGCTTCCCATCCTCCTCTCTCTGTGCAGCAGCAAGATAAACTTTGGTCCCCATCCAGCCGAGTGGCTAAGAGAAATGATCTGCTGTGTCACATCATATTTACACCCAGCAGTAACAGGAAGTCACGCATTACTAATAAGAAAAACTCAGACTCTGATCAACTCAAAAAGGATAAAGTACAAGTTCATGTTGCTGCATCATTCTGTTTCTTCTCCAAACAGCAGCCATTATGTTCTGTTCAATGTGCTCTTTATCGATTCAGGCCAAACTTGCCTGAAAAAGGTAAATCCTTGGTCCCTTTAACAAAACACTTTCAGGCTGTTTAGATGCAGTTTTGTGAAAGGATGACTATAACAGGGGGGTTGAAGCAACAAGAAGCTTTTTCATTCTGACTTGCACATCAAGCATCTGGTGTCGGTTGACTTGTGAAAAAGGAAACAAGGGTTGTGACTTCAACTTGTGATTTATTGACTACAAACGGTTTGTGCAGTGGGCGTTTAAGTCAAGACCAATTGTTTTCAAAGTGGATTTGACCGTCATCATTGTGTTATTACAAACATTGGCTGGTCGATGGTAAAGTGTGCAGACAGAACAAATTACTGGACGTCAGTCTGTGGTAATTCATTCTATAGTATTGATTCTTGAAAATATAACAATATCAAAGTAGCATCAGACGTGTCCACTCAATTCAGCCTTTTAATCACAATTCGGCTTGATCTGCAGGTTACGAACATCCAGGGGAAACTCAGAAAAAAAACAATCTCTGACGGTTTGTGAAAAGCTTTACTGCTCTGGAGAGTGGAGGAAACTTTGGGATGGTACATGATATGATATGCATCGCCTACGTCTCCAGCAGTGACCACTGAATGCTTCCTTTCCTTGTTTGACTCCCTCGCCTCCTTCCCCGTTGTGCATGGCTGCAAACAACTGCCTGTTCTTGGATAATTTGCCTATTTGTAGATATTTTTTTGTAGAGCGCATCTAAAATTTTCAAAAGGAAAAGATCAGCCCAATGCTGCTTGATATGCTTTTAACCAGCTAATCCAATTGGCTGCAAGAGAGCAATCAGACTATGAATGAAGTTGTGCCAATTCGGTTTCCAATGCTTACATTAAGCCATTTTTGGTGCTTGTACTATTAAATAAGCAGTTTTAAGCGTTTTCAGTGGGAGTAACAACTAAATGCAGATTTTAGCTACTGCCTGGGGTCCCGTCTTGTTCGTCACAGTCACAGTTTTTTTTCTGCAATTCCTCTAACTTTGGATACCAACAAATCCTGCCTTATGAAAATATCTTCCTTCCTGAGACAGCAAATTCTTTTCTTTCCCATTTTAAAGATTGGCCTAAAGAAAGAGGCCAATGGGAAGTAAAAGAAACAGTCCGTTATCTGTCTTTATCATAAAGTTTGGTTCAAATTATGGTGGCATTTCGGATTTATTCAAAAACAGTTATTAAATAACAGCGCGTCTTCCAACCTAAAAAAGTGTAGTATTTGTTTATAAAGCCTTTTTTTTTTGTCCATGTCAGTCAATGAGTTGTTACTCAATGTCTATAATTTCCCATATGTTGAAGAATGCAGAATTTTCTGCCACAAGTTTCCAGCTAAAGTTTCCACATCGGCTTCATTTTGAGCAAATAGTAACCAGAAGTTTGGCTGAAAAGCTGCAAGGGACGTCCAAGTCTAAAACACCAGAGGAGTCTGGATGAATGAGCAGATAACTGGAGATAAAGCAGAACAAGAGGAGTTGGAATGGAGACAAAGGAACATTTTTAGTTAAGAGTGGAGGCATCGTGAACACACTCACACACACCGTGAGCCAAAGTGGGCGACGTTAGAGTCCTTATTTGGGTGCTGAAGCAAACAGACAGACAGCATGTTTGACCAGTGGCAGCAGAACGGATATCTTGTCCTTCAGAAGGAGAATTGAGTCTCCTTCTCTCCCCCTTCTCCCATTTCTCTTTCTCTCCAAGCTGCAGCCACTGTTATTAATGTATTGACTTGCATTATTGATGCATGGCATTATGATAATGGCTCTGAGAGCCCTCATGGGGGACGGCCGGAGTAGTCTGAGTGTGTGCGTCTGTTTGAGTAGAGCAGATAATGGGGGGGGGTTGCAATACATGACTGGACACCAATAAGGCCTTGATGGTTTTTAGCTCTGAAAAAAGACAATTAAGCAAAAATGCGAGGGACCCACATTTGACACCATCAATTAAAAACACAACGGGCTGAGAATGCTCTGCTTCTCAGATATCTCTGATGTCTTTTGTCTCTCTGTCTCAGTTATGGCTTCTCATCTCTGTTTTAATCTCTGCGGCATCAGAGCATTTGGCGTTGTTGGTGGGCAAATATGATATGCAGGCTGAGAACTTGATCTGCAACAAAACCTGCCTCCCACAAGCTCCTGAACACCTTTCTTGTTTGGTTTAATGTTGTTTGGAAAGCAATAGACGCTTATGAAGTTGTATGAGAAGCACTTCTCTGCATGACAGAATTATTGGAGTAATAAAGATGGTTTTATTTTCTTAAGCAGGAGAGATGGTGGGAAAAAAGGCAGGCAGAAAGGAGAGATATTATCTGTGAAATGGATTCTCCTGATTGGTTTTCATGTCTTTTACTCCCCATTTCACATCAAACAAGATCAAACAAGCTTATACAAGCAGGCAATCATAATTAACTATTAATATTAAATAGATGATGTAGTAAAATGGCTAGCATTTAAAGAAGCAGTGACAAAACACAATTATATCAAACACGTTGAAGCTCTTTTTCAGTCTAGAGAAGGTAAATTTTTCTCAACTGTTTTGTTGAGTGGATTTCAGTTTCTTTGTGTGTCTTACTTTGTTTCATGAATCATCCAATGACAGTCATAACTAGAACTTATTGATTTACTCTCAGAAAGTAAAAACTACCCGACCATATTCTCTCTTAAAACAGTGTAATAAGATAGAAAGTCTTCTCGTTTTGAGTTTTCTTGGATTCGGTTTACACTCCTTACCAGTAGGTGGCAGTAATCAGTAATCCTCCATTAAATTGTTTACCAACAAACAACAAGAAGTAGAAGAAGAAGAACTGATCAGAGTCCCTAAAATACAGCATTGCAACGCTCACTGATATAAAGATTAGAAAAACTACTGGATCAGACTCGATGTCAGCAGCTGATTGATCACTTTTAATCTCCTTTGGAGGAAATTATTATTAATTATTATTAATATAGGAACTCTGAGAGAAAACACTGAAAATCATTAAGAGTGCAGCGTGTGGCCCCGGTACTATTTCCTATAAGGTTTCCGAATTGTTAATATCTCGTTTGTGAGATATCTGAAGTTTTATATCAAAACAGGCCAAATATGAACTTTCCATCCCTTCTATGATATAAACAAAGACTTTCTGTAAAAAGGAAAGAAAGTAGAACAAATTTCAGAGTTATTTTCAAGGGGTAATAATAAATTTATTACCTCATGATGACTTTATTACCAGTTTTATTTGTGTCTGAATGGTTAATAAAGGGCCTTTTTCATGTTTCATGTGCAGTTCCATCTCAACTTTTCCACAAACACAGAATAAATTGACTTTTAAACAGTGTTTTGCACCAATGAGTTAAGAATATACAGACAGGTTTTCATTGAGGCTCTTTAAATATGTATATATATGTTTAAATGTTGATTTTAAATTGGCATTTCTGACTGTGTACAAAATAGACCAGGGTGTATATGCTTATTGCGAGGGAACGCAAAAGAAATATTATTTCTATCAGTTATTGATTCTGTGCAAATAGAATGTAAAACTCAATATTTACCATCCTATTTGACATAGAAAAGTTAAACTACAAAACTTGATGCAAACACTGTATTAACAATAAATAGATAGACGATGAACAAATCTAATCAGTTTGTGTTTCTTGAAATCAGAGGTTGCACAGTCATATTTGCCTCGCAGTCTCTCTTGTAGTTTCATTTCTTTTGCTGTTTCGTCTTACACAAACACACTCACTGCTTTTACAAATGGGTCTGTTGCATAATTTAGTGCATTTCCCAGTTCTCTATCCAGCTGAAATACAATTCCATAAACCATGAAGCATTGATTGTAACCTTTGCAGAAACGTTTGTCCGAGGATTTCTGGCAGGTGTTCAAAACATATTACTGATTATCATTTTCAGCAAAAAAACAATGACATTTACATAAATATGAAAATATTGCTGCTCACTTTTAGTATGAAAGAAATATTTTCCCGTTCAGGCGGAGAAGTTTTTACAGAAACAGCTTTGGGTTTATGAAACGAAGGCGTGTTCTGGGGACTCAAAAGGATTAGGAAGGTTTGAACATGAATTTTACTACAACTGGAATCAAAATGGAAGTTACTAAATTGAATTTACTTGATCATATATTTCTGCATACAAACAGAATCGTTTTGTCTTGTACGAAGTCAAAAGTCTTGCAAAATAAATGTGCAAATGTACCCTAGTCTGTACTATATACAGTTATAAATGTCTATTTAAAATGCAAATATAATGAACTGATTAAACTGTCCAAAACCTTTTGTTGAAATTTGGGCTTTTTCTTCTTAAATGTGTTCCCAGAACTGTTGTATGTATACAGACATAAAACCTAAAAGGTGATTTTTCCTTCTGCCACTCTTCTTCCAGGTGAAACCTTCTCAGAAAGGTCCAGCCACACAGAGAAATGTCAGCTTTGCACGAAATGCACAGGCCTGCTCCGCATGAGCACGCCCTGCACCGACACCAACGACGCCATTTGCACATGCAACTACGGCTACTACCATAACAAAATCACGGAGCGGTGCGAAGCCTGCACCAAATGTCCCGAAGGCCAGGGGATGCTGTACAGCTGCGGGTCGGACCACGACACGGTGTGTGAGTCGTGCGACGACGACACTTTCTCGGACCAGGATAGTTTCAGGGACCCTTGCATCCCCTGCACAACTTGTGATGAGGGAGATGAGGTGCTGCAGGACTGCAGTCCTGTCAGCGACACCGTTTGCCAATGTAAGTCAAATATTTTAATTTTTTCTACAAGGCTAAATGTTTTTGCGCTTTTGTTGACTGAGGCGAGTTGCACAACAAAACACAACTCTACCCACCGAAGAGCAACAAGTAAAGAGAAAAAATGATCAAGATGAATAATTCTACCAATGTGTTCGTCATTTACCAGTTCAAATATCTAGTCGCCTTATTGCTTTTCTTGTTCGTAATGTAAAACTTATTTTTCTTGAAGATGTAACAGCCAACTTGGTATTTTATGCATCAAAATCTAATTTCAGGACATAAATCCATTTATGCAGACGACGCAGTGACTTCCCTAACTTATTTTTCATGTCAGTTTATTTCGGCTAATGTTATGTAGCTGCACAAATCATTGGCTCAGATCATTAAACATAGAGAGCCTGATCCAGTGGACATTTCTAAATACATAAAACAGCCAAGTCGGACAGTTCTGTTGAAATATTGCAGTGGATTTTATTATTTTTTATGTTAGCTTATAAACTAACACATATGGAGTTGTTCTGTCTGACCAGCAGGCACATTTATCAAACTTTTGTGCAGAGTGAAGTTGATTTACTGGGTTCACTGGCCAGGGTGACGCTGAAGTCAATGGGATATGACTGAGTGCATATTTGCTGAGCGGACAGTTCAATGACTGGACAGATAATTCATCGGCCGCATTATCAGCTCATCTCAGTGCAACACTATCGGCGTTGTTGGCCTAAATGCCATGCTCAAGCTAGTCTCGTTGTCTTCTTGGACTCATCCCCTCTCAAGGAACAAGGGCTGCAGTCTTTTTATTATATATATATTTTGGATTTCGTCAAGGTCACCATCTATAAACAGGGCTTGAATTTTTCTTCCTTTTTTTTAATCTCATTGGACCCTGTGGGCATCATGCTCCAAATCACAGATTCCTAAAGACCGCAGTCACTTCTCATTCCGATGATCTGATGCCTCCCAGATTAAATCAACGCTTTTGTGAACTGACAATAAGGAGTCTGTTGATTAGCCATGCAAGAGCTCTGAAAGATGTGATCACAGCCACAAACACAGAGTTGCTCTCAAGCTGAAGGCGGTCTATTGTTCCACTCTAATGAACCGGTGAAGAGTTTTGGGGATGCACATAGATGCTTCATAATTTTAACCAATTTTTTTTTAAAGTGTTAAAACTGTTTTGGTAAATCGTTGATGCAAAGCTTCTGTTTTGACTATTTTATCCAGTTACAAAGGTGATGGCGATTGTTAAACCAAGCTCAGATGCTACTCAGAAATGTGAAATAATTTTCAGGGTTTCTATGCAATTTTGGAAAGTTTTTCCACATTTAATCAAATTTTTACGAATTTGTATTCTGCAATATTCTATAACTTCAGTGTTTTTTTTTCGTTTATTTAGTTTTTTACATAATTTTACACTTAATTGTCAATTATCTTAATTTTCAACATTTTATCCATCAGAATTCTGGTTTTGTTGACAGATAAAAAAGAAACCAAAACATAAATTTTGCAGTTTTTAGGCTTCAGACGACTTGCAGTTCAGGTTGAACTTGTAATCTGGAAGCTGAATTGCTCCATTGGTGCTGTTGGTACAAGGTGCACCATTTGTACCAAATGTACAAATAGGAGAGTTTAAAGCGACTCTTGAACTTGCTTTAAAAGTTTGTAAGTACAAGAGTTAAAGATTTTGAAAGGGGGATGAGAAAAACAGTGAAATGCCACGAAGCCTCATTCTGAACAGATAATTTTAGCACCATGTTGTTTCTTGTTTTGTTTAGCGGTTCAGAATTAGTTTTTGCAATAAGACATTTAAAAAAAAAACTAAATTTCAGTGTCAAAAAGTAGATTTCCAAGAGAGAGAGAAATGCTTTGCTACATAATTTGTAAGTAATTTACCTTGTGTAGCACATTTTATTTAATTTGCATCATTTACATGTGATTAAACCATAAAGTTGGAGTGAGTGCAACAGTAATAAATTGTTTGTTGTCTTCCTGGCTTTAAAAGGAGCTTGGGAAATCGACCGCAGATGGATTAGGTTATTTGACAAGCAAAAGTGGAAAAACACGTATTGATGTTTTCCACCAAGAGCCCTGCTGCTGTTAGCAACAACGCTTTAACAGCTTAATACAGGCTGTGGTCTCTGAGTGGGAAGCGCGTTTAGCTGAATGACGCACCCAAGATCAAGACATCAGAAGCCAGAACTCCAACGGTAATACATCCCCTCTGATAACAAACCAACTACAGGCCATGATGAATGGGAATTAACTGTGATTGTAAGCATGATGTCTTACAGCCCTCTGCGTATGGGCTTTATTGTCATATCCTACTCCTCCCTCTAACCCAATCATGTGCCTTTTATTTCTAATGTAATCTTTTTAGGGAAGAACACTCGTTATCGGCGCTTATGAATCTGTGGTGCTGCCAGATATCCATTAATGTTGTGGAGTCAGGCGAAGCAGGCCTGAAGGCCAAACACAGCCAGGAAGGTAACAGGACAAGCTGAAACTTGAGATACTAGAGTCATAGTTTATAGCTGTAGGTGGAAAGAACAGAACATCATTTTAATCAGATTATCCTTTGAGAGAAAGCTCGACTTCCTGCTTCTCTGTTTTGGTTATGCTTAAATTTAGCGTCAAGGGCAAATTTTCCCCTGTGATAATTTAAGATTTTTGCTATTTGGTGGGAAATGCACCCAATTTCCTCCAACTCCTCTGGTGGGATAGTTCAAGGTTTGAGTCACACACAAAAAAATCTTCATCTTACTCTAAAATATTGAGCAGTGTGTTTCAGGGAGGCCTCCGGAGTTGACACTTTGACAGCAAGATGGTTATCTTAAGAAGTGTGATACGGCTTCCACTCCTCTGTGGGCCACAGAGCAAGGTCAAAGGTTGAAGATCATGGGAGGCTTAAATTTTGAGAAGGATTATCAGACAGAGTGAGTTCCCACCAGAGCTGAACAACACGGTATATAATCCTTTCAGGGGTCAAAAAATCTAATCAGCAACAGTGAAAATGAGGGAAATTAGGTAATAACTACAGCACTGATCAATATTTATAAGATAATTAGCACGTAGCAAAACAGTGGTCTTAAATACAGCCAGTTAATTTTTTGAAATATAAAATAATGTGTTATTTCTTGCAGTATTAATCTTAGATATGAAATGTTTTATATTTTCTCTGTAGCATCACAGGATCTATGAGAGGTTTCCAAACGTTCCAGCTTCTTATTCACAAAATAAAAATATGAAAGGGTCATGATGCCGACTTTTGGTTGAATATTCAAGCATTTCTACTGTCAGTTAAAAAGTTGAATAATCCGCATCAACAAACAGTATATTGGCCAACATGTTACTTTTATTCACTTTCAGATCTGATTTTTTTAAACTATGTATCTAAAATGCAAGTGATTACTCAGTCATTTTTGGTATTGGTATCATGACTCCAAGTGGGCTGCACTCTTTCTGTAAGCTAAATGCGACCATACAGTGAAGCTTGCTAAAAATGAATAAGTGGACATTTAACCCTCACGCAGTTTTAAGAGGGGTTGAATGAACCCACCTGTACTTTTCATCCTGTGCACAGTCCTATTTTTGAAGCAGCACATCGCTTCTTCATTAACAGACAATGACACCCGCTGCGCACTTCACCTGTGCCACGCTATACTGGGAGAGTGAAACAGTTAAATCCATTCAAAACTCTGGTCAAAAAGAGTAGAAATTAAGCAAACATTATCGCTTCACCTTGTCCTCCTCTGGAAGACTCGGACACACCACCTGAATCTGGGAATCATCCTCCTACTCCTCGCCTGGATCTGTTTTTATTATGAAGTGTAATTTGTCAAAAATAGAAGGCTATGCAGGCATAAGTGTGTATGCATATGTGGATGTATGCACGAGTGTGCTGCATTTGGACGCATCAGGCATTGTGTGGATCAGATCTGCTGTTTCTGTGCCACCGCATCACGTTGCGACAGCGTTCATATGGATTAGGTGCAATGATAGTTTTGTGCTCCAATGATATCCTGCAGGCGCCGGTGGTTTGGGATAAGTTAAGTGTTGGCCTGATCTAAGAACGATCATGTAGGTGGAACAAAGAGCTGATCTGATGCACATTAATTATACAGAGAGATAATTTCAAAATACATAATTAATAGGAGTGGGAAGCCATGCTGGCTCAGCATTTCAAAGCCCTTTTATTGCCATGATTAAAGATGAATGAGTTGTGCTTGAGTTTGACAAAGTAAGTGTTGCCCGTTCTTATCAGGCTGCAGTTTTGGCTCAAATCCCTGAAGGACAGAGATGTTCAATGGCAGGGTTCTACCTTGGGATTTTACCCAGAACTGACAGCGCCAATGTGAGCTAACCTTTCACCCATAGCTAGAGGTTCCTAAAGGTTCTGGCTCTAAGGCTGCAAAAACAACACCACATGTGAAATCATTTTACTTGTGCAGAAGAAAAAAGAAAAAAAGAGGAAAGTTCAAGGGATTCGTTCACTGGGAGTCACCAAAAAACTAAGCCATGTGTGTTTTCTTCCGAGCACTGACACTCCTCAGCTCAGATTGAAATCAATAAGATGACTGATTGAACATCACAGATGGAAAGATGAAGGTTTAGAGAAAGGGAGGCAGAAATTGACTGGGTTAAGTCCATTCTGGTATTGAGTTGATAGGTGAGAAGGTCAGGAGCTGTTTCCTTCCTGAATTCGGTTGACCTTAACAATAGACAGCCTGGCCTCTGCAAGCGAGAAAGCAAGATCGACTAACCGGCATAATGCACAACCTCTCTGACACAAAGAGAGGGATGGGAGGAGAAGGTCAAACATGTGAAGGATTAAGGTGCGTGAAAAGAGCGGCGGAAGATGGATTAGACACAAAACCTCCTATCTGTCGTTGGCGGATGTCGTTTTCACTGATTTGTGCACACAAGGCAAACATTACAGACGAGAAAGAAGAGGTATTGATCTTCAAAATACGTTAGATAAGCAAACACTCATAAAGAAGCAGAACAAATTAAAATGGGTACATTTTGCCTAATGCATCGATTGGCAAAAGGAGATGGGGATTTTTTTCTTTGCCAAAATCACTTCTGGAAAAAATATTTAGTCCTTTATTTTTAGAAAGGTGACAATAATCAAGGGTTAGGATACTTTTTTCATTTCTTTTTGGCAGTTATTTTCTGATTGTAATTATTATTAGTAGAATAATATTACTATAATAATATTAGTAGTAGTATTTTTCCCTAATATTACTTGTTTTAGTTAATCGACTAGGGCCTCATCAATTTTGGGTAGAAGTTGGAAAGAAGGAAAAAAAAATAATAAAAGAAATAAATTAATTAAAGAGCTAAAGAATATGGTGGTTTTTAACCGTTTATTTATCACTTACAATGAATTTGTAGTTATCAGTTCTGTTGTCATAGTTTTATTGGTTTTAATGTATTGAATATGACCAATATCACCAATATTACCAATATTACTAAGGGCGCAAATATATATATTTTTTTTAATGTAGATTTACTACAGCTTATTTCCAGTCAGTAAATACAGTTAAGTCCAAAAATATTCAGTAGACAGGCATCTCTCAAAAGTTTTACGTTTTTTTACATTTTTTATTAAAAATGTATCTGCATGTTTTTGGTCTATTAAAATAAAACACACTGACATTTATACTTTTATAATTAAAAAAAAACATAAGAATAATCTTTGAAAAAATTAGTAAACAAATGTGTCAAAAACTTCTCTTACATTATATATACACACATGAAAAAAAATACATTTTACTTATCATTTTAACATGATGCAGCTTTTAACTTGTAAGGGAGTCCCGTTATCCATCATAACCAAACAATAAATTAGTGATCCTAATGTGCATTTGAAAGGAATCTGACAGACCAACAAAAAAAACGAGCGACAAATGGAGGAAATGACAAAAGAACAAAAAGCCATGAACATTCCCGATTTTCTGCATGTAAAACCACATCAACTCTACAGATATGAAGAATCCCCAAACCCACTCTCACTTAACAATTCTCAGTCTTTGTACATCACAGTCCGTCTTTGTGTGGCTTATGGCTCGGATCACTTGTACTGACCTATATCTCAACCGAGCTGGAGTGCAGCCGCAGCTGACCTCCTCTTTTTTACCCTCTTGATCCTTGCTCCACACAGTATGCACATTGTAACGATGAGGGAGGTTTTTAAAGGCGACAACATGTATGCACCCTGACTCTGACTCCACAAGCTGCCAGCCAGCACGCAGGAATTTGCCCTGACATTCCAAGTGGGAAAGTTTTTCGGGGGGCTGATTTTTACACGAGCGAATGTGTCGGGTGGCAGGGGTGAACACAACAGTCCCTGTGCGCACTCGTGCCGTCAATTCGTTGTCAAAAGTTCAGCACGTTTTTTTTTCTTCTCATGAAGATTTAGAGTCTTGTGTTGGTTCAAAGAGTCTTTGTCAAGTCCAGGCCCCTTTCACATTGATGTTGTGTTTTAATTTCCCATGGATGCATCCAGTAGAGTTGATATAAAGTGGCATAAAGAATGACGGTTCCTATCAATCAAAGATGGGTTTTCTGCAGCCTTGTCCACATGTAGCCTGGTATAAAAGAAATATCCATTTTTATAAACACAAATCTGTCACTGAGCGTTGCTGTAAACATGCCGAACCCATAGAGGGCAGTGTAGCTTCCTCCTATCAGCCAATCGGATTGCTTCAAATCAACCACAACATCCCGTGTTTAGGAATTAAACATGGCACTAGGAGGTTCACAATATGTTCAAATAGTGCATTAGACTAAAACACAAAACGATGCTTGGGAATCGTGTCAAAGCAAGTACATAAAACTAACTTTTCTGCAAGATATACGCTTTTATAAGTCAGTAATTCCTTAGTAATAATTAAAAAAGTGGAATATTTCACTTAAACCAAGATATTTCATTACAAGCTCCTATATGTTGCTGAAAAATACATGTAAGTTAGTTCTTATTTCTAGAATACTAGAAACTTGACTGAATCTACTTGGTTAGATTTTGTAGTTCTTGCAATGAACATTGCTCTACTTGCAAACCTTTTTATTATCTTCAGAGCAACTGAATTAAATAGTCCCCGTTTATTTATTTTCTTTTCCACAAAACAAACAATGCAAACAATAAAGACTCTCAGGCCAAGTAGCAGAAAGATACCACATATATCAAGGAAGTTCATCCTCCTAAAAATAACATGAAAAAATTATTACATCTGACGGTAAACGGGAGAAAGAAACAGAGAGCGTCACAAACGAAAAAGCTTCAGAGGGTGGAGAAGGAGAACAGATGCTCAGAATGTGGCTTGGTCGATAAAACCGATGGAGTTACTCTTCTGCACTCTCGGGTTTCCCAAGTTGACCTCTACGAGTGCTGATCACATTCTGCCGCAGAAGAAGCAAACACACACATCCACTGGAGCGACACGCGTGCACACATGGCGGCTTCCCATCCACAAACATGCACACTCAGAGGTGTGGCTCAAGTATGCACGCAGAAAATTGAGATGGGTCAAGTAAGCTGGCATCACAGGCAGAAGGAGAAAAGAGAAAGTTAAACGAACAGGGATGGTGTTATCTGTTGTTTCTCTTCGTTGCTTGTTTCTTGCTCTGGTTTTGTCTTGCTTTCTTGGGTGCAGCTTGTAAAAAAAGAGGCACCTCCTTTCCTTTACATTAAGACTGCAAAGCATTGAAACATTAACAGCTGTTTGCAAGAGGCTGCAAGCTGCTGGAATTACAAGTTAAACTCAGGTGTGGCTGAGTAACTTATACACACCCGTCACACACAAAGCACTCAAGGGTGTAAGGCAACAGCGTCTTCCTATATAATTACTTGCTTGACAACACACGCATGAGTGGATTTCCTGTCACAAGTCATTATCAGATGAAACCAGAAGAAAAAGTATTTTAATATTACCATACTAATAATTAGACTTAATCTTAAAAAAGTGGATTAAAAGGTATTGTTCCTGTTAAAGTTGGTTTCCAGCTGACAGATCCTGTTAATTTAAAAGCTCTGCACTTTTCAGTTTTAAAATGTTTAATGATAAGCTTGGGTTGTGTGACTGTGGAGGCACCTGGAGTGTGAACTGATCGCCTCCGGACTTGATTTGCAGCCTCCTCATTTTTTAAAGCTGAGGGTGCAAGGGGCCGACAACAGACCGGCACACATTACTGAACAGTTCTTCCTCCAGAGCTGAACTAATGTTCTGTCTCGTAGATCCAACAAGGTATCCAACGTCTTTCTCAGACTTTTTGGTCCATACTGGCAGGATAACATCACACAGATAATGCAGAAGACTGGAAGATGAAGAGAGAAGGTGGGGAGGGGACATTTGTCCTGGACAAAGGACATTTTTGTCAATGAATGGTGTCCTGTTTCCTGAGTATATATGTCTTCTTGGGGGTAAAAGATAATGGGGTGAGGTGGGGTAACTATGGAGATTATGGTGCATCTTTTTGTCTTGTGCTGAAGATGCCTGAATGGGAGATGATTGATTGTAGTTTCTTCTTAAAATCCAAGCAAATAAATAATCAAAACAAGATCATTACAGATTCACTCAATTCAAAACAATAGTATAAACTTTCATTGACATTAACTCAATACATTTTAAACATAAAACTTTTAGCTTGGATCTGCTCAGAGTATTTTAATGCAAACACTCACCCGGTTCACTCCTGGGGGGCGTTGACCTTTCGGTCGGAAGGCGACCCCTCCTCAGTAAATCGTAGCTGCTGAGTCATAGCTACTAGAAACCGCAGAGCCCTGCACTGGTGAGCAGTTTACAGATATTTTTAACACTTTGCTTGAGACGTGCCGTTTGTCAGACTGTTGTAAATCCAACACCTAAAATAATCACAGCACACAGAACCACATAGACGTTTAGAGACTTTAATAATATGATTTCTGTAAAGGGATTCTTCAGCAAGCTGAATGCGGTCGGTATGGGGGAATTTTTCTGTCACAATTTGAGAGCACACATTTTCAGTTTGAAATCAGGATTTAATGTCTTTTGTACTCAAAACTTCTGCTCTTTTTAAATATTCACTTTCTCCTCGTGCTCAAAACTTGTCTTTGCTCAAATCAAATCTCCACTTGCTTGCAAATTATTTTCTGCTCGCACTTGGAACAAAAAACTTACTGTTGCCTGGCAACCTCTAAGCCAATAGAATGAAAGTGCTATACTGAGTGCGTTTGTTTCCTTCTAGTGGGTTTTCCTGTGTGGCTAATATCGATTGTGCCCCCCACTGGATGTAGGGAGAAACAATGACCTCAACTTTCTGCTCCGTGTTACACTAAATATATAATATCACTAACAGCTATCAGGCTCTCCCTCTAGAAGGAAACAAACGCACTCAGTATAGCACCTTCATTCTATTGGCTGAGAGGTTGCCAGGCAACGGTACTTTTTTGTTGCAAGCGCGCGTAGAACGATTCGCAAGCGATCAGAGGGGTTTGCAAGCGGAGATTCGATCCGAGTGACACGTTTTGAGCGTGAGGAGAAAGTTTGGGATCGCACAGTGAATAAATTAAAAATTACAGATTTTGAGAAGAAAGACATGAAGTCCTGCTTTCAAACTGAAAATATGTGCTCTCAAGTTATTGCAGAAAAATCCCCCCATAAAATGGTTATTTAACAAATACTAAACGGTCAATAGTTCAATAAATAGAGCAGTAAAGGAAGGAAGAGAAAGATACCTTTTATAAGTTATGAAAACACAAAATGAATTGATTTGCAGCGTGTTGAACACCAATAAAAGGTGCCTCAGTTTTGCTGAGGCTTTAGACTTTAGCATAATTGTTCAGCAAGCTTGTCATAAGACTGGGTTGGAACAAATGAAACAGCCTTAAGAACGGTTTCCAGTCCTTAACAAGTAGGAAAGTGTTGGCGTTTTCACAAAGCACTTTTCTCATCCCTGGAAATTCCTTTGCCGAAAGCTCCACAGCAGCTCACCGCATCGTCTTGTAAACGTTTTCACCTCCTCAGTGAAAAATGGACGCCTTGCACTCAGCAGCTCTCCTGAGGTATTTAGAGCCCTTAGAAGCCAACACGCTGATTTCCTGTTAATGATGTGAGCAAATGTAAGTAAGTGACAGGCGAGGATAGGTTTCCATATCCGCGGTGAGGAGGGAACATGTCCGCTAATGGTCGGAGGAATGCGGGCAGGACTGGATGGACAAACCTGCTCTTACGCTCATTAATGGTTCCTCTGGGATTTGGGGGAAATGACCCTGATGTGGGATCCAATGTGTGTCTGCATTTACGGTTATGAAGGATAAAGGCTGAAAAAGAAACAAGAGCTTTTTGAATTTAGATCTTCAATCCTGTTTGTGATATTTAAAAGCATGTTGCTCCATTAGCTGCAACTTATGGAGAAGCAAACATTGACAAGGTACAATCCTTATAAATAAAATATATTATGATGCAACAGAGACAAATAGCTTCTAGATAATCAAATATGCAGGCACTGATCATGTGATTCTTGTTTTTATTCTGGTTTTTATGTATTAATTTAGTAGAAAATTATCTTTAAGACTCGTACGTTTTAATCCAGAACCTGTCACTGATAATGAGTTCTGAATAAATGTTCAACATCTAAGACCGAACAGAGATCTGCAAACATGGTCAAGCACTAATTCAAATATCAGTGAATATTTATAGCCTGGAGAAGCTAACAAGCTGAAAGGAGGAGGGACATTGGAGTGACACTTAGCAGGCAGCCAAAAGGAGTCAAACAAACTAAAGCCGGTCATTGGAATGCTGCTTTTCCACTGTGTTTATGATACATAACAATCAGTTTGTATGTGGTTGTTTTTGCAGCAAACTACCCAGCGCTGACATCCACGCCTTATCCCAGTTTCCCAGGGTTCTTTGAGGAATACAGTACGGTAGAAAACCTCCCACCAGAGGCGCCTAGTCCCAACGCCACCACCGCCACCAGCAATGGAGACTCCAAAGAAAGGCTGTACCAGGGGATTAATGACAAACTCATCCCCATCTACTGCTCCATCCTGGCAGCTGTTGTCGTGGGCCTTGTGGCCTTCATCATCTTTAAGAGGTGAGCACTCCGCGGTTAAAGACGTCATAAACAATCCTGCAAACAGCGTTTGCTGGATTTCAGACGATGCAGCACAACATCACCCAAAGCAGATGGAGGCAGGAAGTGAATGCAGCCCATTTACTGCAAACCACAGTGAACGGTAACCATTTACTACCACATTTTGCAAAGGTAGTCGGTCACAAGGGAGTTCGAGTTCATTTAAAAAAAAAAAACGTACAGAAAAAGGATCAACAATCTACGGCTAAAAACAGGAGGTGCAGAAACTAACAGTAGAGTTTGCAGTGACCATTTTCTATCATGAAACAGATTCAACCTAAATCTTTTTGTTGAGTCTTTGTTGAGAGTGAGTTAATGTGATATTACAAGTAAAGGTGCACTGATGCCTAAGTAAATAAATAAAAAAATGTTGAACTCTCCAGATTTAAAATATGGTTGTTTTTCATATTTAATGAAATCATCTGCTGCTACATTTCAATATGGCAGCAATCTGCTTGTTTTATGGGTCACTGTATCCATTCCCCCCATAAATATTGCATGCACAATATGTTTAGGTATTAATATTGCATTAGTGAGGCACAATGAAAATGTATTGAAAGTCCTGGTATAAACTTTTCATCATATTTTATGTTTCAGTTTATTTATTTTTAGAACAAACCTCACAGAAAGAAACAAAACAAGAACAATAATCTGACAAAAATAGGAAACTAACACGAAATAATATTGAAACTAGAATCAAATGAAACTACATTTGCAATCTGAAGAAGTCAATCAAGTGTTGTAAGCAGCCAGGTGTTGCATTTTCTCTCTCTGGATGCTCCGACTTTGTCCCACAAAGCAAAGTTCAAGGCCATCCTTTCTGTTTGCACTGATTGTCATTCAGGTGGAACAGCTGCAAGCAGAACAAGCAAGGAGCCAACAACTGCACGACCAACCCGAACCAAACTCCGTCTGCAGAGGGAGAGAAGCTCCACAGCGACAGCGGCATTTCTGTGGACAGCCAAAGTCTGCAGGAGCAGCAGGGCCAGACTCAGTCACAAACAGGTGGCTGCATCGTTCACATTAAAAAACAAAACACGACCTTCATGTAAAGACTTATACACTGTAAAACATCGGAGTTGCATTTAGTTGTCTACTATCAAGTTGGTTTAAACTTCATAAACTTTAATTTCTGCGTTAAAACCAAAACATGACTTAAATTGCATTTTCAAGACAGCAGGTGGATTTTCATTTTAAAGTTAAACCACCTTCAAATGTTTTACAGTGTAGTAATTGCATTGCATGCAGTTTGAGAAAATTAGTATTTCTGTTTGGATTCCTTTGGTGTTTTTTTCTGAGCTGTTCCTCCAGAGGAATTTTCCCTCAGGAATGAACCAGCCTTCAGTAACTCCATGTTAACAACGACCTTTGAGATTTACTCCAGCAAATCAGCAGAGAAGCACTAGAAAACTGACAGTGTTTGTTTTCAGGGCAGTGCGAGATGCTGCTGCTGGTAAAGTCCTGACAAAACAGCTCAAGACAATTTATGGATTTCAAAACATCTGTTGCATGTAAAACACTAAAGGAAACAAAACCACCTGAGTATTTAAACAGCATTTTCTGTATTTCAAGTTGAAGGAAACATTCACAATCAGACCAATTTCAACACAAAATAAGAAGTTAAACTTTTTTTTTAAATTATTTATTATTTTATGTAATATTTTTGTTCAGCTTTATGAACAAACAAGGCAACCCCTTCAGATGTCTTGCATGGTCATTACACCATATTGTCTCTATTGCTACTTGCCAAAACTGTTTCCCGCAGACGACACAATTTGGATAACAAATTTCCATCAATTTTTGAAAGTGAACAATTCAAAATAAAATAAATCATTCCTAACTTCTCCTTGCAGTTGTGACCATCGATGAAGAACCGTGTTTGCTCCTTCCTCTCCACACTAGAGAGAAAGTGGAGAAGCTGCTTTTCCAGGGCAGCGAAGGGGAAAACTGCGACCACATGCAGGACAGCGACTGGTGCAGCCTGGCAGGCCTCCTCGGATATGAGGAGGAGCGAATTGCGACCTTCCAGCAGGAAGAGCATCCCGTCCGAGCGCTGCTGTCCGACTGGGCGAGGAAGGACTGTGCAAGCGTCGACGCTTTGTGCACAGCGCTCCGCAAGATCAACCGTGACGACATCGTGCAAAGTCTGGTGCTCAGCCCGAGCGGCACAAAGCCCACTGCTACCTCTGTGGTGTAGCGTCTCTCTGGTCCTGTCCGAAACAACTTAACACCTGGACCTTAACATTCAAATATTCCAAATACAGCATCTTAGATTATTCCACATAATTCCTGCTGCAGCTGCTTGACACGATATTTTGACGATGCAAGTCAGAGAGATGATCCTTTATCATGTTATAAATCACTCTGAATCTGAAACAAATGAGCAAAGAAAAGCAAAGTTAGGTTTTCCAAATTACTTAAACTTGCAGACAATGGAAAATTAAAGCGATTTAAAAATAGGAAAGACACATTTTAATTTAAATTATGGGGACATCAGGTTTAAAATCCTCTGACTGAACTCACCGTGGAGCAATTGTCTTTTGTGGATAACTTCCTCTCAGTTCCTTTCAGCTCCATTCTTTCTCTTTCTCTCCATATGTTCGTATTTTCTGTGCACCTTCCACTTATTACATTGTCTTTTTTTTTTTACGTCTATGTTACTAAAGAAGCTGAAGTGTTTTTCAGACCCAACCTGTTCAGTGACATTATTCACACGCCCTGTCAGACTTTTTAAATTTAACTCGGCTTGCGTCTGTAACTACTGTGCCTGTTTCTTCTGCTGGATGAAGAAGTATCTGGATCGACAACCTGAGGAGTTTCTGATGGACTCATTTCTCATGAACCTGCTTTCTCGCTCCCTCATTATCGGTACCATTAGATATCAGCGCAAAGCAGCAGTGCATGAGGATGTTATCTCCACGTCACTTCATCTACTTCTGCTGACTCTTGTTTTGTTGATTCTCCCTGAGGCGCTGTAAAAAGTGAAGCCTGTTGGTATGTAGGCCTCAGCTTGCTTTAAACGCTCAAACATCATTCCAGTATCACAGTTTCTCATCCTTACTCTGAAAATGGTAGAAACTCTGTAAAAATCCTATGTACGATATTTACATGACAAACAAGTAGATACAAATGTAGATTTAGTTGACGTACATACACACCTACAATCTGTAGCCCTGCATGCATGTACTGCGCTCAACAAACACACATTTGCACTCAAAAGTTAATGATGATAAAACAAGAAAAACATATTCAGCCTCATATATGGCATGGCGCACTCAACCGAGGGACCACACACTGTTTATTGTTGATATTTGTGGCAATTTGTTCAATGATCTCTAAAGTGTTTGGTTGCTTTTGTTGGTCACAGGCAGGAAATAATGCTGACTAACTTATTGCTGTTTTTTATGAACACATAGCTGAATCAAGACATACATCTGCAGACTACAATATATTTACAACTTCCTCTGGCTTGGCATTTTGCTCTACACAAAGTCTATGTTGAGGCGCGTTGAGGACTGACGCCGTTGTCTTCTGTTGCTGGCATATTTGTTGGACGCTCTTGACGCGTCAAACGGTTCCAAAGGCGCCACAACAAATGCCTGAAAAACGACGGGACCTCGATGCACCTCCACGTAGACTTTGAACGTAAACCAGATCCGCCTGAACGCACCACGACTTTAGCAATTTCCTCTGTTTTGAAATGATCCGTTGATCACTCAGTACACACTTAAGAGGTGCAGCAGCCAGGACAGTCCCCCTTTTCTCTCATTTTAAACCATCAGAAACACTTCTCCCAAATAAAGCCCCAAAATGTAGAATCTAGAATAGAATTCTCAGGGACGTCAACTCCAATCTCAAACGCTCAACAACCAAATAAACAAAAGACGCCGTTATTCTCGCGACTGACAATCCTTACAGCTGATTGATTAGAGACAGAAACTGGTCAGCAGAAGAGGAAGAAAAAAGAAGGAGAGGAGAGTTTCACTTCTTCTTTGTTTGGGACAATGAGCGGCGGGTAAAAGGCAGGCCAGCTGGGACAAAAGCCGCAGGATGCATGAGAGAAACGGAGACGTCTCAGATTACTTCAATCAATGCAAAGGAGAAACCCAGGCCTACATGTTAAACAACTTGTTCAGATGTAAGCATGTTGATTTATTTTTCTTTGTTTTATTTGAATTTAAGAAAATATTTCCTTCATCTCATGTTATATCTTATTTTTTTACAATTGTGTTGCATTTTTTTGTTCACTGTTCACCAGAAGACACAAACGTCGTCGGCTAACTCACCCGACTTTCCCACTCAAAGCACAGATTACTATTATTGACTTGTACACTGAGCATATTGCTGGTCTGTTACTTTATATGAAGGTTTTCTTACTACTAGTTCTCCTAACAAGCAGCTTTAAAAGGTATTACATTTCTGTTTTTTAAAGTGTAATCATTTATGTTTTATGCATCACAAGTGCCTGAGGACTATTTCAGGTGTATGTTGGTGTACATTTATTGTTTTAAGGAATTTGTAAGTGTAATTCTAGGTTTTTATACCTGTAAATAATTTGTCTTTATTGTTTCTTTGTAGTTTTGTTGAAGCATTGGAGGCGACACTGTAAATGTAAACAGGGCTTATGTTCTTACTGTCCTTGTCTGTTTAAGTAAATAGCAAAAGGAAATGGACTTCATTTATTATTATTGACCATCAGGTATCTTAAAATTAAGAAGACAAAAGTCAAAGTTAGATTTAGATTTAAAAAAAGAAGCATTATCAGGTGTTTTAGCAAATACACCGTAGTTGATGTGGTTTACCAGGTTGTTTGCATAAACACACAAAGAAGAGAAATTTCACAACTAAAGAGCAACAATTTCTCATAAAAAGCCTAATGAAGCTAAATGAGGCGTTTCTGTACTTTCCTATTAGTGCCATATGGTAAATTTTGTTTAATTGTGAATAAGTTATGAGAGAAGATGCATGCACCGCCTTTAAACTCTGAAAATCTGCAATTATAAATTTGTTAATGCAACTGCAGGGAGGCATGGATGTGAACTATTTATGCTAATTTTACTATTTTATTCAATTTCCAAATTGAAAAAGCAAGCCTTCTTTTCCCTTTAAGTAAAAAGTATTTGATCATTTATGTAAAGATGAGGTCGTCTGCAAAAGTTTTCAGTTGTTGTAGTATCCATACATGTGCGCTATTACTAGCTGTAGCATAAAAAATCGACATAATATCACATATTACAAATAAATTACAAAACATTCCCAAACTAGAGTATTTTAAATATTTGCACCAGCAAAAGTATAACTCAGTTTAAGCCTCTAAATGAGCTACAATATTATAATATCACATAAAAAAATTTTTTAGTTATTGATCCTTATAATGTCTAAGGGATTTCTCGTCCTCATACTGATCATCTGTGGATCTGCATGTATCTTGGTTTATTTAAATTATGTCAAACAATATAAAGGACTTTTATGTCTCGCCTTTTCTGCCTAAGACGCTGGTCTACCTGTACAGTTGAAGGTGAATGTGATGATATTGCACTTGAGACACAAGTTACAACCTAATTATGCAAAAAGGGACGAATAAATATAGGTTGGAGTGAGAGAAAAACTGTGTTTCGGGTAAAAAAAACAAAAACAAACCCTGATAGTAAACAGTGGTGGGAATGACAGTAAAGCAGAACTGAATTGTACAGAAACAGTGAATGTTCCATGTATACTCACACATATACTGTCTTATACTGAATGTGAATTTGCTTTAAGTTCTACAGTAGACAAGCAGTAAATAAAGCTCTTTAATTCACTTATGCTCTTTATTGATCCAACATAATACAGATGAGTGCATCAAATTACAAGCTTCACACAACGAATAATTAAAGGAGATGAGGAAAAGAATTATGTGAATATACAAAAATATCAGATATGAGTGAATTAAGAAATTGTTTTTGGATTGCAACACTTTTACTTTCCACGTTTTTGCCTTATAGTTAGCTAGCAACAACAAATGTTTTTCAGGTTTCCAAGATCAAGCTGAACTCGGAAATGTTTTTTTGTGATATAAAGCTCTGGAAAAAACATTGTTCTTTTATTCTACGAACTACTGACAATATATCTCTGAAATTACAAGCAAACATTTTGTGTTTATTTGGTCAAAATAACAAAAAAGACGCAGAGCTTTCAGACCTCAAATAATGCAAAGAGAACAAGTTCATATTCATGTAGGAACAACAATAGTAAAGTTTTAACTCAGAAATCAATATTTGGTGGAATAACCAGGTTTTCAATGGAGTTCATTGCAGTGAGCTCTTCGTTGTTTCCAGAGCTAAATATTTATTATTTTATCATGAATTCCTACTGGATATGAAAACAAAATATGATTTCTTGAAAATTGGTTGGATATGAATTTGCTGAGAACTCAATGCAGAAAAATGCAAAACCAACGACTCCATTCAAATTCACTTCTTTAAACATAATCGTTGTTAATAAATACATATATATACAAAACAAAACTCCTTATTTTTCAAACCAGAGATTTGCCTCCAGCACCAAAAAGTTGTTTAGGAGTAGTTTAGTAACTGATATGAAAGAAAAGTTTGTCTTCCTCGTCTTCATCAAGCCGACTGCGTGATGTAATCGGCAGCCCTGTCAGCGCCGCTTCCTTGGTCTGATGACTGATCCGGAAAAAAAAAGGTGCATGACAAGGCAGAACAGATGGAGCTTCTGCGTGTTTTCTCTGGATAAAAGATAACAGAAGCCGCCATGACACACCTCTAACAAAAATAAATAAACAGAAAAAGGGTGGAACCTTATTTTCACAGAGACTGTAGCACAGACATAATGATTTATTAGTCATTATATTTGTTTAATTGTTTAAATAGCTTAATATGTTGAAAAATTACATTGATTTTGCGTGAGGTGAAATTGATCTTTTATTTTTAATTTATTTCATTAGACTTAAAAACTGTATTTTTTTGTGGTCATATTTAATAAATATTCATCTTGCAGTATTTTGTAGATGCAGTCAGAGAATATTAGGTTTGTAAAGCATTTTCACACTTTTGTCATGAAAATTCAGACTTCTTCAGAGTGTGGAGAATGTTACATTTATGTAAAAAATTAAACATTTTGCATAAATATTTAAATGTAAATCAGAAAATCTCACTATAAATCAATGATAGATATTTCTATATTTATAAAGGAACATAAAATAATAATATTTGTGTCAAAACTGTGCATGCTGCACAGCTTGTACGTGGGTATTTCTCTCAAATAAAATTAGATTTATATTTGAGGTAAAGTGAAACACGCCAGTATTTTTTCACAGGGCTCAAGCTGTCAAAACTGGTCCCAAACAATCGACTTAAAACCAATTTTACGAGCTCCTAATCCATATAAATCTGGTGTAATAGTCTCTAACCTGCATCCACAACCTCGCTCCACCTTGATCTCTCTCAGCTTGTTCGCATCAGAAATGACATAAGCAGGTCGTAAAGCAGCCCCAGCGTCCAATATCAGTTTCCAAGTTGCCCTTTCCGCAAATGGAAAACACATTTCCAAGCTAACTGCTGCCCTCCAGTGAGCCGTTAGCGGGAAACGCTACACGTGTGAAGGGATCCATGTGTGCAGATGTGACATGTGGTGGTGAAAGGCGATAAGTCAGACTGAGGTGACCAGTTAGATACGGAGTAAATGTTAAAGAGAGGGAAGAAAAGCTGCCGTCGCTTTAAGACAAACTGCGTCGACAGTTTAAGTTTCTGCTATGAGTCAAAAGAACGAGACTTTCAGTTCGTAAGATTACAGGTAGATTAAAAGAAGTAAAGGTGTAACGTTGCAGACGGGAAATGTGCTGCTTTTCAAGCAAACACAATAAAGTCTTGAATGTTATCAGTGAAGTTTATTTATACAGCACATTCAGCAACAAGGTTGTTCAAAGGGCTTTACATCATAAAAACTAAACCACAACATTAACAAGAGCGAGGATCAGAAGAAGAATGGTCTGTATTTACTCTAAATCACAGGTGCAGTTGGTAGCACTGTTGCCTTGCAGCAAGAAGGTCCTGGGTTCGATTCCCGGCCCGGAGTCTTTGCATGTTCTCCCTGTGCATGGTGGGTTCTCTCCGGGTTTAATTGGCATTAAAGATCTGCTGGTGTTGTATCAACCTTCCAGACCCCTCAGGTCTTCTGGTTCTGGTTCTGCTCTGCATCACCAGAACCAAACATGGAGCTTCTATGCACCAGAAAACTGTAAATCTAGACTAGAGTTGTGTTAATTTAATTTAGATTGAATAAGACAACTTCAATGCCGCTGCAGGTTGTTTTCACACCAGGAAACTCGTTTCAAATCGGGACCAATGTTGTCCATTTTCAGGTGGTGCTGTTTGCTTTCACATTGATCAGTTGCAAACAATCGAGATCCTTTTACAGCAACACTTGCTGTAGATTTGAGGTCAATGCAGAGGAATTGAATTTCATAATGATTTTATCAATCTGTTAAATGTGAACTTTTCCATCTTTGTTTCTGCATGTAGTTTCAGTGTTGATTAAACATTAGGATAGATTCTTGAAACTATCTTTCCTGGTGCATCTGGTGATTTTTAAAAAAAAATAAACTATATTTATTCACCTATTTACACAAACAAATTGAAAATGTTTTAGTTTTTCTGTTGTACAGTAAGTGTTCTCAAAGGGGAAAGTCTATCGCATGTTCTTACAAGCTGTCCATCTACACAATGAATTGATGCGGTTTCTAACTCTGTTCTATTATTCTGCTCATCATCCTCCCCATCACCTGCCTCTGTTTGCTGAAACACACAGCCAGGCTCTCCCTGTGACCCACACAATTAAGTGAAGACTGATGAAATTATCTGTCTCGAATGAGCAAATGGACGGATGAGTGGATGGAAAGGCGAAGTGGGATGGAGGGTGAGTCCATTCTGCTTCCCTCTGAGACCCGGGGAAATTCTATTAGGCTCATAATAGAGCCATTTTTCACCTTCTGCTACATCATCCTATTATTATTTAATTCCTCTTCTGTTTGTTTCTCTCCAGAGTCGGTGCAACGTCACTACAGGGTTGCCTCTCCTACCTTTTGTTTGTGTGTATTGTACCAAACATCCATTCTGCTTTTTAGCTACCTTGATTGATTAATATTATAAAATGTTCTTAGATTATATGAATTCTTGTCATTTTTCATCCTTAAAATCAAAAAAAAAAATAAAATCCATCTAACTTTATTTTTGTCCATCTGATGAAGCAATTTTTACATTTTAAATTATTGATCATTTGATCAGAAGTTGAGAAAACCTTTTGCAACATACTTCTTCAGTCTCTATGGAGTAATTTTATTCTTACTTGAGTAAAAATTTTTTTAAAGTATTGCTAATCTTAGTTAAGAGATACAAAAGTCCACAAAATGTTTTCAAAGTTTATCATAAAGTTGTAGCTACTTTGCAACATAAAGACTCGTTTGATTTGATCATTTGCACAAGAGCCTTTATTACGTTTGTGTTCATTTCAAAAAGCATCAAACGTTTTCAGATAATGTCTCTGAAGCCAAACTTTACTTAAAGTCTGGCTTAAAGCCCCTCCTTTCACACCCTTTTTGCAGATTAAATACAGATAGAAGCAGATATTTGATTGCACTGTATAAAAATGTAAAAAGAAACAAAAATAGTTGTCAGGCTCTGACAATAAACCAAATTACAACAAACTTCAAGCTAAACGATGTTCTCTATTTTCTAAATTTTTATTCAAATTATTTGTGAAAAAAATGTCCTACTTTTGGACATTTTGTAAAGCAGACTTTAAATGGTCAAAACCTGAATATCCAGGCGCAGTGCTGCTTGACTCGTTATTGACCCAATGAGGAGTGGTGATAACGCTCTTACTATTCAGAAGGAAATACTGAGGCATCAATGTATTAATTGCATTTTATGTAAAACAAATGTCTTGTTCAGTTTCTACTTTTTGTCTCTTGTGGCTTTACCAGGAAATATTAGTCTTTCGACCTTTTTTATTCTTCTGTTACATAATCCTGACAAGTGAGTCATTGAACTAAAGGGAACTGCATGTCATAACAAAGAACAGGTTCATAGTTCACTGACCCAGACAGGAAAGTTCCCTCCAAAGCTTTTGTGCAGCCGAAGATGAAACCTGCTGGAGTGAAACAGATACTCTGTGTCAGCTTTACATCACAAAGGACAAGGAGTAAAAAACACTGCAGATGTTTACAAAGCAGTGATTTTGTCAATGAAAAATGCAAAAAAGTATCCATTATTAGATTTTCCCCTCTAAGATTCTGAATTTGATTCCTGCTGTTACGTCATAAAATGAGCAGAAATTGTTCTCGAAGTTTGGGTCTCTGTTTTTTGAAAAACACCAATAATATGTTTATATATTTTTATTTTTTTCAGAGACTAAACTGGAGGAAAAAATATTGGGACCATCCTAATTTTATTGTCATGTACATAACTAATCTAATAAAATGTATTTTTGATTTTCTAATTAAATCACTTAAAAAAAAAAAAACTAGTGAAATTATGAAACATTAACGACATTGATATTAAAATCTACGTCATAAAATATTCCAAAAGTAAAATTTTTTCAACTCGGTGGTCTTTGCACTTTAATTTATCTTGATATCATGACTTATGCAACAATTATATATGCCAATATTCTTTTTTGCTGCTAATATTCTAACAAGATAAATATCTAAAGCTCACAGATGTGAAAAATATGTTATATTTCTAAACATAAATAGGACATATATGTATAATATAAATGTACTTCAGTAAATACTAACTGAACTCTTTAAGACAAACGTTTTTTCTTGTTTGAGTCAATTAACCAGTATTCATTTCACTCATCCTGAAGCGACTGTTGCGATAATCAAACGTGGCAAAACCCACCTTAAATCTTACACAAATGATAGAAATTATGAGCTTCTTTATCAGAAAACAAGCATCCATCATGCTGAAGTGAGTGAATCTTTATCAGGACAGACAGACCTTCAACACTGCATGGCATGAGATTCATTAATATTACCACAGGCTTATGGTTGTAACATTTTGCAATAATTTCTGAGGCAGTTTTGCGTGGCTGGATGTCAAATTGCAGAACCAGAACCAGATGGATAGAAAAAGATTTTCTTGCACAATTTCTTGAAACCAATGCATAAGTCAACACTCATTCAATTCTGTGTCTTTTTCTAAATATTTCAATTTTTCACATCTTTCTTGTGTTTCTTAATCAATATTTTGATAGATATTCACACCATCTGGACAGTGATACATGTATTAAACCTCTTCAAACTCATGATAAGTTTGTTGTTAGCATTAGCTTGTAGGACACAGTTTTGACCAGAGGGTCAGCTGACTTTACATTTTCATTTAAAGGAAATTAACAATAAAGAATAATCTTTTTGTTCCAGTGTGGTGCTTATGGAGGCAAGCAACCAAAATCTCCTGGGAGTGATGAGCAGTGAGATCAGAAAGACTGAATCAAGTGAAGCTTCAATGAAAAAGTTTCAGAAGCATTTTAACATAATCCTCATCAGACGTCAGCCTCATTTTTTAAGCAAAATACTGCCATAGGAATCTACTGTATGCTGCTTTTTTAGAGAAAAAGCATCAGCAAACTGAAACTTTGGTCTCCATATTCTGTTGCCTGAAATCTGATCAGTCATCAGAACAGCCAAGGACAAGCACCAATGTTCTGCATCTCATATAATACACGGGCTCCGGTTTTGATTGCAGCAACTTGTCTCTGTGGTGAATGCAGGTATAGAGTGATGGTCATGATGTCACATTGATATGGCCTCTAAATAATGGAGTGATGTAATATTGCACTCTGGATGCGGAAATGGCTAACAGGAGCAAATTACTGTACTCCTAAAAAAAGATACCGCTCTCTAGCAGGACATGGCGCTTTCCCACGTTCATCTGCAGATCCTAGAAAGAAAGCTTCACTCGGATGTTCTCTTATCCGATGTTGGTTTGTTATCACATGATATTGTTCTCTGTTGAGACGGAAATGTGAATAAAGGAAGCAGATACTGTCACTTATACAGAAGCATCTTTTAATTAATGGTAAATTGCAAAAATAACTTGCTTGATATTGAAAGTTCCAGTTGTTATGAATAAATGGGCAAATATATTTACTCACAGCACATTTAAAGAATTGCGTACAATTAAAATTAGCAAACATATCCAGGCGGACATTAATATGAATAAAAAAGTAACAGTTTCAGTAATAACAATAAATTGTCCCCATATTTTGCAACTTCTTTAATTTAAATATTGAAATAAACGTACCAATATTCCAAAAAGTTAAGATGCAACCCATGTCAAGCTATAATTCTAATAATGTTTGGCTTATAAATGCAACTAAAATACATCTAAACTGTGTTCTGATGTAGATTTACAGTAATTCCTCTCAGTATGTATAAATCTGACAGCTTTCACTGTATTCCTCAAGCCTGCTCATGTTTTGTGATGACAGACAGGGGCCTAGTGGGTCAACACGCGCTGCATTGTTGACCTGAGGCAGAATGCGTCGCAGCTTGTCTGTCTGTGAGTTTCCGAAACTGGATTGGGAATCTCTTGAGTCAAGAGTGCAAGGCGTGTTTTGATCTTTTCTGTAGGAACAAAATGTCAGATCAAACCAGTAGCACTGACAAGGGCAAAGGTGGCTGAAAAACAAGCAACTCATTACACAGCAACAGTGCTTTCAAGGATTTTGTTAAGCAGATACTGTTTAAAAGGCTTTTCTCCAGTCTTTTATTACTGCTGTCTCCAATAGCATGGGTTTCTTGCATGCTGGTGATTGATACTTACACAATCGCCTGCAGGAAAAGTACAAATGCAAAAATATGACAAGTTCATTAGATGTCAAAATATTCTGCATATGTTTGATAATTAACAGCAAAATTAGAAGGAGATGCTTTCAGATCAAAGACTTCAGGTTTATTTGAACTACGCATCACGCTGTTGATGTTGAGACACTTCTTAGTGAAAAAACAGTTTGTAACTGTTTGAATGAGATCATTGTGCAACACAGAGTTGGACAGATTTATAGGTGTTTATAAGTCTCTTAAGTTTGAGAATTTGTGTTATCACACGTGAAGGCATTTACTATTGTTCCTCAATCTCTTCGGCAACAGAATCATTTTGAGTTATTGTGTCTTCAAGTCGCAACAAGCCACAGGAGTTAGACTCGGTCTGTTAGAACCATGACCACAATCTGTCTCACGTTTCAAAAGGCAGACATATTTTTGTTCTCCTTCAGTTCACTATACTAAACATTAAGTCAGATCCGTGTAATAAAATAATAAGGCAATACCAAAACCTTTATGACTGACTGGGGTCGAACAGGAAGGCAGAGATAATGGCAGCCAGAGAAGGCGACTGGGATGCAAAAGGAGTCTTTCATAAGGTTCATGCATGAAACATTACAACCAGAGAAAATTTACTTCTGTCACATAAATAATTTAGAAAAACATCAAGGTCAATACTTGAGTCCTCCTTCTTGCAGTCGGTTGGCCCTGCATTGATTAATAGGCGGGGTACAATCTGCACAGCTTGTAAATCCATAGAGACATTTTCACAATAAAGAAGAAAAGAGTGAAATAAATTTACCTGAAAGCTTTGCTGCAGATCACCCCACAGGTTTTCTATATTTTTTAGATCACTCTCCTAATGAAACACCAAATCACAACTCATTTTCAGTGTTTTAGCGGACATTAAATAGATATAAAGCTTTTAAAAATCACTTAAAATTCTCTGATTTTATGATTTGCATATATGTATTTGAGTAAAATGAACATTGCTCTATTATTCTACGAACTACTAACAACATGTGTCTGATATTCTAAGCAAAAATGTTGCCTTTATTTGCAGAAAATGAGAAATAGTCAAAATAATGAAGAAGATGCAGCACTTTCAGACCTAAATGATGCAAAGGAAAAAAGTTCATATGCATTTAGAAACAACAACACCAATATTTTAACTCAGGAAGAGTTCAGAAATTATTTATTTTTTGCTATTTCAAGGAGTTTGGAGTTGGAAGAGAAACAAGCCCACAAGTGTGAGAACGACTTTTCCTTGTACTGGACACATAAAAAATTCAGTCCTTCAGTTTATGATTAAATAGACATGATTAATTTTTTTTTGCATGATCTGGTTTTTAAAATCAAGAATATTGAGCAATAACTAAAACATTTAAGACAGAACCACAATTATAGTCGCCATAGATACTTGGTGGCCCAAATTAAGAGTTTTAATGCAGTTTCTTTTAAAATAGTGGCATGTTGCTCTGATCAGCTAAAAAAAAAGTAAAACATAAACTGTTCAGTTACATTTATATTATCGGAATTGTTGAAAAAGTTGGAAAAAAAGTTTTTAAAAAAATTACTTAATTCAATAAGTGCTAACAATTTCAAAAGATTAAACTTGTTCAGCTGTTGCAATTAATGATGAATTTAAATTGAGACTTTTCACAAAACTTTACCTGAAGTACTGTAAGTGTAGAAGTTTAAACATGAGGCAGTAGGTTCACAATTAATTTGCACCAAACAGTGATGCAATGCTCAAGTCTTTTATGTTTTCAATTATGTATAAAAACTGTATAGTTAAATAAACACTTCAACAATAACGTACTAAATTGATAACTAGACTTTCTGTAAATGGAAGATGTCAGATGTAAACATGTGAATATCCTGTTGATATAAATTATAATCCAACATCCAAAATCTCCAATAATGTTCTTATCCTACTTATCAAATACATAGAAACCAATGAAAGTAGTAAAAATTAGACTTTTGTTAACCTGAGGGGCTTTTCTATCCTTTATGAAAGGCCTTGACCTCCTGCAGGGAGTTTAGCCATAAGGGTCACGGAATCTGTCTGGCATACAACACCAGATACTTTGGCATTCAGCTGCACTCCTCTCAGACCTGCACTTCTCTTCCCAATCTGGATTTCTACAGAGGCAGGACCCAGTGTCAGGTTCAGCTACCGGATCGGCTGTCAGGGACTGGAGACAGATCAAAGTGGGAGGCTGAAAAGAGTTAGATCCACACCCCGAACTCCAAACCGTACAAAGAAGCGAAGGAGCAAGCCCCTCTCTCATGGGAGTTGTAATGGGAGCGACCAATTACCCCGAAGTAAATCTGTTTTGCTCAACCTGAGGGAACCACAAAGGGCCACATATATGATTATCATGTGACCCTGTAGCTCTCTGAATTTCTGCAAAGAGAATTGCTCTGCTGTGATTACGTCAGGTCATTAAATGCGATGCTTCCTGAACGAAGAAGACCAAAATTTGGCCTCGTGCTATTCATGTCAGTCTGGTGGTGTTTTTATCTGATGCATCATAAAGAGCTATCCTGCTCTCCCCGCTTGACAAACCAAGATAAAATGAAGTTAGAACCGATCCACTGCCCAATTTATCTCAAATCCTCGCCAATGCAGATCTAATTTCAGCCTCTTAGTACCACAAACAGGAAGAAGAGTCAGTCGATAAACAGCCCATGGTGACTGTCGGAGGGAGTAACGAGGTGGAGTGGTGGCGGGGTTGGAGAGACATGGTAACACATTGGAAAAGAAAAGCAGAGAGGTTATTACTCTGCGTCCAGTCTCCTGCTCCATCAGCCCCTGGCCTTATTCCTGGGCTAAACCTAATTAGAGCAAGCAAGCAAATTAGCTAAAAGGATTTTAAGTAAATTGGAAATACTCAGAAAACTTTACACAACTGGGTCAAAATAAATCACCGGAAAACTGCATAAGGCTTTGATTTTCTCAAACATGATCTAAGTTTGTTTGTAGATAATAACAGGAGGTGGAGGAAGGACAGTAAAAGAGAAAGAACTGCTTTCGGCTTTAGGCCATAGTTACACATTTCAGCTAATGCAGTTTTCTGAACTCAGAGATGATGATCAAATAACAATGACTGGTCATGAGGCTTGACCCCGGACTATGCAGCGTCATTTACTATGATTAAAAAAGACTTAGTATGTTTGTTAAAGGCATACATTAAACATTGCATTCTTTTTAGATAGCCTATTTCCAATATTTTATATACTTTTACAACTCTGTATTACATAATTATCTGTAAATATGTCACAGGAAACTGTCCCTACATATCATATGACTAAAAGCAATTCATCAAATTGTTCCTAAAAACACATTACCTGGAAATGTCAATAATGCCCGTGACGTCACACATGCAAGATCCCGCCCCTTTCTTCTCTCTGCTGTGAGGCCAAAAGCTGCTTTACATGCTGATGTGATGTGCAATTCATCGTGTTTCGATTCAGCTGCAGAATACGTAAGGCGACCTACACACCAACTCTGACAGATATCTGTAGAGTAGGTGTTTAAATGAGCTAAGCTATCTCAGATTAAGTAATAACTGCAGTAGCTATATTTCACAGGTGATTTAATAATAATCACAAAAACACATGGAGCCTAAACATACAATACTGTAACGGGATAAATGTTCTGTTCTTTGTGTGGAAAATGTGTTTTTTGTTTGTCTGTTTTTTGACGTTGAACCCTGAACACTGGTTTGGGACTGGGGTTGGGGCTGGGACTGGGGCTGGTTGGGGTTGGAGCTGGGGCTGGGGGTGGGGCTGGGGTTGGGGTTGGGGTTGGGCTGGGGGTTGGGACTGGGGTTGGAGTTGGGGTTGGTGCTGGGGTTGGGACTGGGGTTGGGGCTGGGGCTGGGTTTCTGACTGGGGTTTTCGAAATCTGCTGGGATTTCTACCACCAACCTGACAACTGGAGTCACACTTCTGTGTTTTATTGAAAAATAATGGGATCTACTTTGTTTGGTAAGTTATATTTATTTGTATCATATTATAACCAAGCACAAGCCTCGGGCGTAAAAATTCATATAGCTTTTTTGTGAGTTATAATTTGTAATGGCAATATGTTAGAAGGGGACCACTGTCTCAGACTTTATATTTTATTTTATATACTTTTATTGTTGAAAGTTGAAGAGAAGCACTGAATTACTTTGTTTTTCTCATGAACAAAATCTTTACATATGATTAATCCTCTAAACAGCATTAATTATGTTATGTTACCAGCTAGATTCAGTTTCTTCAAGCTTCTTTGAGCAAGTGTAACAAGTGTTATAATTACAAGAAATGTATTTATTTATTTTGGTTATTCGTATTGATCCTTACCTGACCGAAACACTTTTAAAAACTCTGTCTTTGTTTTAACCGTGTTACTTTGAGAATGGAAGCCCCTCCTATTTATTTCTTCTTCTGTGGTATTGTCTTTAAATTGTTTTGCGCCCCTTATTCCCTCCCTTTTTTGTCATGTTGTCTTGCGGGAGAGGTGTGAAACGTAATGTAAATATTTAAGTGAACCTACGATCGCAGAATAGCAAATTAACTCTAGTTTTGTACTTTTGTTTTGTGTAGGACTTGGAGCGGTTGGCCTATAACACGATTTGTTGTTCTCATCAGAAATGAATTGGGAAATCATCAATTTCAAAGAAATCCTGTATCACTGCCCTGATCATTCAATAAAACAGGAACAACAAAGAAAGTATCCAGATACACAAGTAAGTTCTGTTTTTGCGAATGAGTTTACTATTATCCTTCTGACATGACAATAATGAAGCCATGTTCTTTCATCAAAATAGTGTAATACCACTAAGGTTTGGACTGTACTTTTTAAATCAGAATGTTTGATTCATTCCTGTTATTAAAGAAAGAGAGAAAACTATGGGTTTTAGAACAAAGTCTCAAGTTTAGATTTCACTAGTCTCTTTGCAGCAGTTCGTAGGTGGTCAACAGGGCTGACATCAGGTCTGGTAAATGGGGAATAAGCGGGTCAAACAGGGTCCGACAGTTCCCTCTCTGACTCTTTCAATACACCACACAGGGGACTTCATGAGGGAATCCAGTTTGATCCACTGGGTCCTCGGCAGCTAGTAAAAGTCAACAAGCTGTCACTCATATTTCTCCTTCACATGCCTACATAGTTGACTTCCCTCTCAGCTTTCTTTCTGTCTTTCCCTTGACCCGGACATCTCACTTTCTCTTCAGAATCTATAGTAGTAATAGTAAATATGTTTTAAATACAAACAAAAATAGGTTACTTTCCTTACTTTTACTAAATCTGCTGTCTGAAGGTAAGGTAAGTGTAAAGGTTATTTTGTTTATATAGCACATTTTAAGCAAAAAGGCAATACAATGTGCTGAGCAGCCCCTGTAGAAACGTTGTCTCCAAAGGAGAACATGACAAAGTGATGCCATGGCAGCAAATGATGGGACAAGTCCTGTCCCATGTAGGTTTGACAGAAGACTTAGGAGTTTTAAACTCTTCTATTTTGCATCCAGTCAACTGAGCTACTCGCAGGATAAACAATCGGATCAAGAAGAAAAAGAATATATATTTACCCCATCATGTATATCACATATAAACTTTATATTTTAAAAATATTAGTACCAAGGACTGGGTCTGGCGAGATCTGCTGGTAATCTTTGTCAGATCAGCTTTGCTCTACCGCCATCTAGTGGCTGAAGACCAGCTCTCCACCTTAACCCTGAGTTATAACAAGGAAGAAACAATATAATATAATAATTCTAACATCTTATTAAATATTATAGGGACAAAAATCAGGTCTAATTACAGATGTTTACCAAAAACTAATGGACTAATGAGAATGATAATATTTATTAAGCCATGTTTACAACTGTTGATGTTACAAGTTGTCCCATAACAAGCCATTAAGATCCATAACTGAATAAAATATAATACAAAACATGTCAGATCCAAAATGTAGAGTTTATTAAGGCTTTTATCAACAGGAAAAAGCATGAAAGGCTTTTTTAAATTGAGTATTTTTCCATATTTTGTTTCAGGGAAAAATACTCAGAAACAAAATATCCTTAAATATAATTTAAACAGTGAGAAAATTCTTCTTAATTTCATTCAGTTTAACAGTTTAAGATCTTAAGATCTATAGGGGCATTAAACTTGAATCTATTACCTGGATTTAGTTGATGATGATGACATATATGTAGAGATCATATATGTCATCATGATGATATACAAAGTAATCTGTTTACTTTGTATAGTTCCTCAAGATGATATGTGGTGTGAAATGGGATACTTAGACCCAAGACGGTGCAAGTTTTCTCATAAGCAGAGACAGCAGAACACAGCATCCCATTGGTGGCTGTATAGAGACAGAGATCGTAAACACAGGACGTGAAAAATGGTTGGGGGTCAGAATACAGGTGACAAGAACTGAATGGGCCACTGGTATTGACGCTGCACAGTTCTTTGTATTCTTCTATGAAGTGGCAGTCACTCAGTCCATTATCGGTTGATTTTTTTTTAATGAAAAAAATTGACGTATGATTTTTTTTTAATCATAGATTTGACTTGTTCATAAGCATTCAAAAATGCAGTGTGATGCATGTGGTGCTGGTGAGCCGTTCCTGTACATAATGACCTTTCAACTAAATGAAAAAGCCTCAAAACTAAACCAAAGTCTGCAAAACATTTTAAAATTTCCTCACCACCACTTTCCTTTCCTCAATCACAACCAGGGTAGATGTACCACAGATTAACACTTAAATTGTGACAAAGTGTGAAGCATTCACAGTGCTTTAAATACTGTTGGGACACCTGCAAGTAATGTTGCGCAACAGATCCTGAAAGATGTTGTAAATGGGAGAATCAAGAGGATGCACATTTTCAGGCATCACTATAAACTTTTGAGTCATGATGACGATTGGTTTATAATTGATTTATAAGCCAGCTGCAGCATTGCCCTTTGATCTATGTGCTGAACTTGGTCCAATATTGGAGAGACCATTGGAACCTTGTGGTGGGAGGGGTCACAGCCAGAACTGGCTACTTTGTTTCAATAAAAAAAACTTTGTAAGTTTTGTTTCTTGACAACAATTTTTTAAATATATTTTTAATTGGGAAAAAATCTTAAGTTCACAGGGAAGTGAAAATTGATTATTTTGGCTCAAACAGCATTTTTTTTTCTAGCCACAAGATGGCACAATTTTATTGAATATGACTGGACTCTTCATTTTAAATGTAAATAAATTACCACCTACTCATTACAAGCAGACTACCCAAGATTTTAAGGTGTAACAGAGACCAAAGTGCTGATATTGAAAAACAACGTATGTTTTCAGTGATTTCAAGAATGAATTGTGAAAGCAAGAGAGACAAAGAGGGGGATGTGATGAAGACACATTGAAAGGGACATTAATCACCCAATGGTCAGATTGTAAAGGACGCATTAGTTAATGTGGAATTAAATAGTTTTATTTAAAAATTGTACTTTCTGAAATTCTTGGCGTTTATTTAGACCATAATAAAATCCTTGTTAATTTAATTCAGTTTGACATTCCCAAATTTATTTAGATAATAGTTTCCAATTCCTATTACCAACAGTTTATTAAAAAGAAATCCACAGAAGAAACAAAAACTGAACATTACATTTATCTCACAAATTGTATAAAACACAACAGTGTTGTAGATGTTAGAAAGATAAAATTATATCTCTTTCTCACCAAATTTAGAGCACAAACCAAAACCCTGAAACACCTAACTCTAACCCTACCCCTTACTAACATGAAAAGTAACAAAACTTTATTGGATTTTAAAGTGTGATTATTCTTTCATCTCATTTGACCAGAATTCTGGTCATCAGCAAACTGACAATCAGGGTAACAATTGATGTCAGATGACCTGCAGCACCATTTCTTTGGATTAGTCCACCTGTGTAAAAAAAGGGGATGTGCATAGATTTTGTTAAACGCAATATTATCTTTGTCTTTACAAGGCAATGAAGCTGTGATAGAATTTTACCTGTGTTTGGTTGTGCCCTGAGTACCAGTGGTCCAATTGACAGAGCTCCAGAGTCATGGTAAGACACACCTCTCTTGAATAGAGTGTGGTGACCTGGGTAGCAATGCTGGAAAAAAATGTAAAACATAATTGAGGCTTCTGCAGGTGTTCAACTTAATCATACATGATATAGTCAATAAAAGCTCAAAATAAAACTTACAGCTCTGCAGTTGTTGTTTCTCAAAAGACACAAGTGGACAGTGCAGTGCAAGAAAATCTGTGTGTGGTTGGTGAAGGTGAACATCCTGAAGGAGAAACGAGACACAGTGGAGACGCCGTTCTGAATCACCTCTACGGTTCCATCTTCTGGATTAGGACACCTGTGAAGCAGAAGCAGATTGTTAGACTTAGACTGACAGCAAGAAGACACTGAAATAAATTAAAAAGAACAAGATGATCACACTTACTGCGAAGCAATGAGATCCCAGCGGACAGGGTAGTTTGCTTGGTTGACTGGCGTGGCCCAGCAAGAGTCTAGAACTGTGGCAAACTGGCGTTGATCCACCCCTTCTGTTCGCACCTCCACATAAAACATCTCATCAACTTCCAGTTCTATGTTTCCATTAGTGTTGAACGGGAAGTGGAAGCCTTCATCCTCATAGGGGATCATCCTCATACGATACGATCCAATGCCAATAGGAAGCTTTTTCCTCAAAATGCTGCAGAAGAAACATTTAATGCGTCAACACTCTTAAATGCATCTAATAGGCTGGCTCAGCTAGTCTTATTTGTTTATAGGATTCAGTTATCCATCCATCCATCCATCCATCCATCCATCCATTTTCCGTCACCCTTCTCCCTAACGGGGTCGGGAGTTGCTGGTGCCTATCTCCAGCTGCGTTCCGGGCGAGAGGCGGGGTACACCCTGAACAGGTCGCCAGTCTGTCGCAGGGCAACACAGAGAGACAAACAGGACAAACAACCATGCACACACACACTCACACCTAGGGAGAATCTGGGAAGGCCAATTAACCTGACAGTCATGTTTTTGGACTGTGGGAGGAAGCCGGAGTACCCGGAGAGAACCCACGCATGCACAGGGAGAACATGCAAACTCCGTGCAGAAAGACCCTGGGCCGGGAATCGAACCCAGGACCTTCTTGCTGCAAGGCAACAGCGCTACCCACTGCGCCACTGTGCAGCCCCGGATTCAGTTATCAATAGTGAATAATTGATTAAGTTAAGAAGTAGAACTGGACATAATGGTCAAAGGAAGCAAAAAGAGAACATTGTATGATCACCTCTCCACAGGGTTGATGCCCACAGCCATTGACAGAGCCTGAGCCAGAGGGTAAATACAGGAGAAATCCAGATGAAGATTCCTCTGACGGCTGATCAAACCTCTATGAGGATCCACATTCCCTTGAATAGTGTTCTCATACATGAAGTGGGTTCCATTGCTCTAAACAGTGAAATGACAGAATCCTATCAATCAAGTTAAGTAACATATTGAAAGCTTTTTTTTTTTCATCATTTTTTTCTCCGAAGAGTTTTTGCGGCGGTAGTGGCTCATATTTTCAACAGTAGACAGACAGGAAAGTGGGCGAGGAGAAGGGGGAAGGCCAGCAAAGGTAACCAGGTCTGGGAGTCGAACCCGCGACGTCCGCGTCAAGGACTGAGACCTCCAAACGTGGGGCACGCCCCATTGGAAGCTTTAAAGAAGATGTTCCAATTCATGAACATTACCCTAAGAGCTGTCCACACAGATGGTTGTCATTGTCAAAATGGAAGACGAGTCGTCCGTCCTGGAGAGTCCCATTGCAGGAGCTGTCTTGGAGATGGAGAGCACTGGAGTGGAAGCCCGCTTCAAACAGCTGGCAGCGAGATACTGACATGGTGCCAGAACTGCTGGAGCAGTTGATGTTTGAGTCTGCTCACCAGAGGGAGAAACATATTTTGAGGTTCTGTGACCAACTAAACCAACAGATGTAGTAAAACTAAGATTATGCTTCAAACGTGAACACGACAGTAAAGCACCAGCGAACAAATCATGTTTGGAACGTGACTATCATTACAGTTCTTCATATGAAAAACAAAAGAAAAGGTGTTGCACATACCATAGCTCTCATTGTTGGGTCGATGATAGTGCTCATCACAGAAGCAGCCGTACACACCATTTTTCTTACCACACCATTCATGCTCTGCACAGTCCAGCTGTTCACAAGGGTCTGTCTCAGCTGAGTCAAATATATCAGAAAAGGTCAAGAAAGTTTCAAAACAAACATTGAGAAAAATCAATTAAGTCATTGCTGTATCATTTATTGAGCAAAACATACATACCACAACGCAAAGGAGAGCGCCAGTCGGGGATGCTTAGGCCCAAATTGGTGCAGGTTTTCTCATAAGCAGAGACAGCAGAACACAGCATGCCGTTGGCTGGTGTGTAGAGGCAGAGATCGTAAACACAGGAAGTGAAAAATGGTTGAGGGTCAGAATGCAGGTGACAAGAACTGAATGGGCCACTGGTGTTGGTGATGACTCTGCAGAGTTCTGTGTATTCTTCTATGAAGCGGCAGTCACTCAGTCCATCACCACTTCTCTCATCAGTGGATCCACATCTAGAAAAGTTTTTGGATATCGAGAATTTAGAGACAGATTTTTGTAGAAATATTTGCAATTGTTGAGACTTTTAGGGTAACTGTACTCACCCTTCTTGGCTTGTCTCTGATCTCCAGCTGTGGCCAAACTGATTGTCGTTTTGGGCCAAAGTACCATTTGGCAAAACTTTGTCATCACTGGGATCACCATTGAAATTCCCACACATTCCACTGACTCTGTTCTGGTAGTTGCGGCCCATCCTTACCAGTAAAGTACTAGAGCCATCAAACTGGACTACGACATCAACAGCATCAAACACTATGTAACTTCCCTGCCTGATCACCTGACCAAAAGTTCCTGCAGTCGTGGGAAGAGAAACCTCAGCTCCATTTACCTGTTATGATGAGAATTCAGAGAGTTAGTCCAAAGAAGAAATTTTGTGTTTTTATCCTTAATTTAAAATAAAGTTTACCTTCGCTCTCTTGTTAGATCCAAGCCTGACATGAACACTCTCTGGATGATTTGTAAGGTATATATCAACTGATGACACGAAAGACACAAGATTGTTTCCTCTGTGCTTGTTGGTGGCCACGACTTTGTACTGAGTTTCATTGTTGCTGTGTCTCAAGCTTTCTGTGATGACATAGGAGCATGATCCCTGAAAATGAGCTAGGGCTCCATCGAAGGTGATGTAGTGTGGGTCACCCCATACAGTACAGGTAGACATGGCGTCATGACAGCCCAGCTGGCCATTTCTGATGGTGCACTCTTGTGCAGGAGTGCATGATGAGGGACTACAGATCAGGACATTGGGTGCTTGACATTCACACCGTTGGGAACAACCGTCTGTCCAGAAGGACTCACCGGCCTGCAAGATGAGAAACATGAAAATATTAGGTTGTGTGACAACATTAAGAATATATTAATCTGGAGGTAATAAGGAAAGCACTACTGCAATGCTTCTCTGTCTGAAATCATAGTTGTAAAACTGCATTATTCAGAACCTGATTCCCAACTTGCCCTTGCCAAGTTTCCACTCCTTCCTGTCAGTTAAGGCGTTTCTCAATCACTGGAAGAATTTCCAAAGTAGGTGCCAAACAAAAGATTGAGTCGATATATATATACAGTTGCCTATCCTTATACTTGAGTTTTGACTTGAAACCATGTACCACCCAAATAGCTTCAGGGCAATTATAGTAAATGTTATAATGTTAATTTCTGCACATCTTTGAAAACTTCTAAACGTAAATAGAAAAGGACTGAATTTTAGTGTTTTTCTGGTCATAGGGAGCACTCAAAGAACTTCACACTTTAGTCACACTCAGTCATTCACACTCACAAATGTGCATACATTCATGCACCAATTTGAAGTTTGGTAAACAACTAATAATCCAGGACTGCATTGATGTGTAAAAAGTGGAAGCCAGAATTGATCCCACAACCTTAAAATATTCTGACTGATTTTCTGAAAATATATGTTAATTCCACACAATGCTATTTTATTTGGTGAAGGGCACCTGTCAATTTTCATTTGCTTTCCTTTGTTGGGTTATATTAGAAAACTATATTCTATGTAGGCTGCTTCTTATCTGTGTACCTTTAAACCCAGCCTCAACGAGAATCTTCTTTTGTCTTTGTTTGACAGAACCGTCCTTCCATATAATTATCAGAATAGGTAAAAATGACACTTTAAGACGCCAAGAACTTTACTCAAGGAGATTTGTGAAGGTCTACTAAACTCTCTTTTTGAAATGCTGTCTTTTGGTTTTGCTTTGAGGTGACCTTGTGTGAGGTGTTTTCTTGAAATGCAGCACCTCAATGATGTTTCATTTTTCAAAGCCAGCAAAAGTCTTGATTCTCAGTTAATTTATCAAGAGTAAAGTGAACTGAAATGACCTACATTGAAGTAAAAGCCATCATGCTGACAGCCACAGCTCTCCACAGGGACACAGCTTCCTCCACTCCTGGAAAAACCTTCATCACAGAAACATCCCTCAGAGCAAACATGGTCACAGGCAGCATCAATGCTGCTGGCACAGGTGTTGCCACAGTCTGTTCCACACAGCTCATAATGGCTGTTGGCTGGGCACTCAATTCCTGAGGAAAAGAAGGACAAGTTAGTTAAAACAAGCTCAAACATAAGAGATCACCTATTCTGAGAGACTTTTGACGAAGATGCTTGTTTGAATGAATACTTTAGTAGCACACAGCCTTCCATACTCACTGCAAGTGGTGTTTTGTCTCCAAGGGTAGATTCGGACGTTAGCAGACTGACAGGCACTGACATATGTCTCTAGAGCTCTGCACAGAAGATCACTGCCTTGATTTCCCGACACGCAGACATCAAAGATGCAGTCACTGAAATATGGAGCTGGATCCACCTCCTCGTGGCAGAAGCTGAAGGGTCCATCAGCTGCCTGGATACCTCACACTGGGCCCTGGCGGATCGGTCATCGTTGCATTGTGCGCATGAAGAGCCACAGCCGTCACTGCAGGTGTAGTTCCCAGGAACCTTCCAAGCTGCCCCAAAAGCATCTGCTGAGTTGGACAATCCGCCACTTGGTGTGTGGAAGTCATCATTTGGATTTCCATTGAAGTTTCCACAAAGTCCACACATCTTTCCTCTGATCAAGACAAGAAAGACTGAATCAAAATGTTGAACACTTAACGACAATGAAACAGATGATGATGTTATACTCTTTTTACAGTTCTAAAAAGGCATTTATTCGATAACTATAGGACTAAAGAAAAATATTTAACTTAAAGCTGTTTTGAAGATTAGATAGGCTACCTATAGCTTGGGGGGACAGAAATGGACACTGTGCTACTTCCATCATACATGACGCTCAGTCCAAACTCTGCATTGACAAATGTTTGAGATCCACTTCCAAAAAATAGACAGGCTTTCATTGAAGACAATTGGCAGGTTTCTTGTGATTCCATTCACCTGTGAAGAAAAAAGTTTTTCATGGAGACATGACTGATATTCTCTGGACTATCTACTGATGTGAATATTATAAGAGCATTTCATGAACAGTTGTTTGGGTAATATACCAAGAAGAAATGTTTTGACTTTGAAAAGTACTTTGTAAAAAGTAATTTTCAAAAACTACTTTCCAATACTAGCTCATGAAATATTTTGCAATCTTCCATCAGAGTCAGCCTGACTTACCTCCACAGTACCCCTGTTGCCTCTCAACATACGCACTTCATAGCCCAAGATATCAACAAAAACTTCAGCCGTAATAGAAACTGGCAGTCCAAACCATGGTTCATTCTTTGCTTTCACAGAAAACTGATGAGGGTTCAGAGTGTCATTGCAAACTGTTGCCAGAACATAGCGGCAGGTTCCCTGGAAGTCGTAGGCCTTGCCATCAAAGGTCAGGTAGTGAGGGTCTCCAGAGGCAGAGCAGGTGCCATGAGGGTTGGGATGGCAGCCAAACTCACCCCCTCACAACATGGCAGGACTCCTGAGGTCCACATGAATTTGGGGAACATTGGACTACACCAGTTACACCATTACAGGTGCAAAAGCTCTGACATTCTTCACCATCCCAGAACTGTTCACCAGCTTGCCGATAGCGTCCATCATGAAAGCATCCACAGGATGTTGGAGGTACACACTGGTTACCATTGAGGACAAACCCATCATTACACTGGCACCCCTCCTGGCATTGAGTGTCACAGGTGAAGGGGAATGAGAGGCTGGGGCAGGAAGACGGACATGAACTTCCACAGAGTTCATAGTGGCTGTTTGATGGACAGGTTAGTTCTGTTGGGGGCCACAAAAGGGAAAAAAGTAAAAAGTCATCATGCATATTGTAATTTCAAAGGCATTTCTATCAAATGTGGTTCTAGAACTTACCACAGCCAGTTGCATTTCTCCACTGTCCCAGGGACACACCGTTATGTTGACACATCAGTGCATAATCTCGTAGGACCTCACATAGTGTTGATGCTGGATCACTGGAACCCTGGAGGATTCCTACACATGCCTCTACCTGATGCCATGGGTTCACTGCAGCCCAGCATGATCTAAATGGTCCAGTGTGTGAAGTAAGAACTCCACAGTACTCACTGGAATTGAAATTGGTTACAGAGTTACGAGGTCTGTTTTCCACACAATGATCTGCCAGGGAGCCATCTCGCCAACTGTGCCCAAACATCTGGGAGTCACTGACTAGAGTACCGTTGGGTGTACGGAAATCGTCATTCTGGTCAGCATTGTAGTTTCCACAAAGTCCACCTAATAAACCACTGTAGACACCTGGTGCAGTGACATGGACAAAGTGAGGCCAGACAGTCTGCAGAGTTACACCAAAGTCTGTACGAAGGATGACACTGTGAGTGCTGCTTTGGAAGATGCGAATTCTGTTGGACCCAGAGCTGAACGGCAGTCTGATCAGCTGGCCATCAACCTTTAACACATTTGAAAAAAACTTTTAGAAGTTTCTGGTGCAGATTTGCAAAATCTCTTGAAATGTGTGGAGAAATCCCCAAAAGCATTCAAGTCATATACTTTGTGGATATAGTGTGAATAGTATGTTCACCACAACAGTTGAATATCATTGATTCAATTGAGCTAATGAAATAAAATTTTCCAAAGGTTGCTAGCAATGTAAGTTTGGCTGCAATACAAATGATCTAACTACTCCACTAAAGGGATGCAAGTTATTAATTTAACTCAGGTTCTGGTAATTATGCATAACATGCAGTTCAAAAATCTAAAACACGAAAATTTTGTTGACATTTGTTTAGTATGTGAACATTAGTTGTCTTATTTCATTGACATAAGCAAACAGATGCTGCTCTTCATTTCATGCTGTTTTACATGTAGAATTGTATTTGTCACTTACCTTAACAGTGCTACGACTTCCCATCTCAATAGCAACTTGTGTTCCCTCTGCCTCAAACTTTAGCACATTAGAGAAACCCTGCACCCCCATGTGGAACCTTTTGCCACAGTGACCATGAAGTGCGAGTGATTAGAGGATCCCATAACTTTGGCAAGGGTCAAGCGACATGCTCCTGGGTACTGGTACATCACTCCATCAAATGTCTGATATGATCCTGGTCCTCTGATCCAACATGTTGCAAAGCTGTTTGGTCTGCACCCTCTTACTCCATCCTCCACCCTGCAGGACTCATGTTGGCCACAGCTGTGAGAGCTGCAAGTCATGGAGCCATAGCTACATGTACAGCGCCTCCCACAGTCTGCATCCAGTATGACAGTTTCTCCTGAGCGGTAGTAGAGACCCTCAAAGCTGCAGCCACAGTCAGCATGAGGGACACAGACCCCTCCACTCAGGAGGTAGCCTGAATTGCAGACACAGCTCTCTTGATTGGGCAGGGGGCAGTTGGCAGTGGAATTGGGGTTGACACATGTAGATGGACATCCTGTACCCTGGGCCTCAAAGTGGCTATTGGCTGGGCAGGGGATTTCTAAACACAAGAAACATTCATTCTCAAACTTTGAATATTTAACAGCACTTATAAAATTATTGCAACAGACTGGCAGGCATACCACAGAAACCAGAACTCCGCCAGCTTTGTGGCTGGATTCCATTTTGTTGACACTGACTTGAGTAGACATTTAGGGCTTGGCACAGAATGGGTTGATATCCTCCACCGACACAGAGATCATACACACAGCTATCCACAAAAGATCCTGGAGGAGTTGTTGATGGCACGCAGCAAACGGTCCTGTGCTGTTCTCAAGAATACCACAGTGGGCAGAGTTTCTGTACAGTGATGTCTGAGCTGCTGTGCAGCCGGCACAGGCCAGACCTTCACACTGGGGATCACAACCAGGCTCATCATCACCAAATGCTTTCCAGCTGTTGGCAAAAATCACATCAGAGCTCACCACTTCACCCTGACGGGTTCGAAAGTCATCTTCAGGTTGATTGTTGAAGTTTCCACAGAGTCCACACGTGCTATTTTGGTATGTGTAGGGCACACCTATCGGACATATGAATACATGTCATAAGACACCATGAGGCCAAAGTCAGTGCTGACGATCACAGAGAAACCTGACTGATAAACCTGGATAGAGCCGTTTCTGAGGGAAAATGGAGCTGTTACAAAGCTTCCATTGACCTGTAAGGATGGCAACAAAAAAATAGTTACAAATATAAACACAACACAAGGTCTATATTACAGTAACATAAGAGGGTCCTGTTACCTTGGCCTGACTCATGATGTCCTTTAACCAGCTCAATAGTTTCATCATGAACAAAGACTTTGACCAATTGTGTCCATGAAACACGAGTGCTGCCCTGATGCCCGTTCTTCCCCTCTACTCTATAGTAGGGCAGTTCATTCTGACACTGCTCTGACAGAACGTAAGTGCATGTGCCTTGAAAGTGAAACACTGAGTTGTCAAAGGTGTAGTAATGTGGATCTCCACTGACGGTGCAGGTTCGTCTTTGCACTGTCTGGCAGGAGTACTGAAAGGCAGCTGGCCGACAGATTTGGGAGAAGGAGCAGGGATTGTAGGAGCATTGCAGCCCTGCTCTGGTGCAGGTGCACTTCTGTGCACAGGTGCTGTCACTCCAGAAAGAGTCGCCAAGTTGAACAGGTAGACCTTTAAAAATAACACAAAAAACAAAAGACAGTTTAACATTTTCTATACTCCCCCCCAATATCTCGTAGGGGACTCCGCACTATGTTTTCATTATTTTCCTGAAAGCAAAACTGAATGCTGTGTCTACTTCTCCATCAATTGATTATATTTGCATCTTTACTGTAAATTGGACTTATCCCCAATTGTCATTGATCTTGTGCAGACATTGCTGTTTTTCTCAGTAGTCTTTACAGTTTTCTCATGGTGAGGTGCAGGACTACTGGTCTTACTGTTGAAAGTGCAGCCTCTTGATCCATGATCCAGTCGGAAAGCCCAGCGACCAGGAACATTGACGTTGCTGTTGAGGCGGAAAACTGAGTAATTGCCTGAAGCGTTACTGGAGAAAGATCCAGGAACGGTGAGATGGTGAGTGGAATTAACTGTGTCGTATCCAACC